>VZTF01000426.1:7712-251965 GCA_013397755.1 Cnemophilus loriae
GGGGGGGAATGTATATTAGAAGGGGGTCTTCGGTATTAGGCGATTTGGGAAGTCTGTACCTCTCAAGTACCTCAGCCAATGGGACAAGAAAGAGGGAAATCTGGCTGGGAAATTAGGATCAAAAGGAGGCTGCGTCCTCTAAAAAATTTGAGAGACCCCATGGGAAATGCCATACCTCTCCCTTTAGCTGAATAAAGTTACAGGACTCCTCTGTCTCCTTTTTACACATAAACCTCTGGTGTTTGTGGATTAATTTTCCTGACAGTTACATCCTTTATTTATTTCTCCAAGGCTATGCTGTTCTGTTCTACTGTCTGTCCTTGGTAAGAAGTAAAATGTTGTTCTTTATCCTTATCAAGTGAGTGAAATGCTGTTCTACTGTCCCTATCAGGGGCTGTTCAGCCTGGAGAAAATGTTGTGTGGAGATCTCATAGCAGCCTTCCAGTATCTTAGAGGGGCCTACAGGGAAGCTGGAAAGGGACTCTTCGTCAGGAACTGTAGTGGTAGGACAAGAAGTAATGGGTAAAAATTGAAAAGGGGGGAATTTAGGTTAGATATTAGGAAGAAATTTTACTTTGAGGGTGATGAAACACTGGAAGAGGTTGCCCAGGGAGGCTGTGGATGCCCCAACACTGGCAGTGTTCAAGGACAGACTGGATAAAGCCTTGAGCAACCTGGTCGAGTTGGGAGGTCTCCCTTCCCAGAGCAGGAGAGTTTAGGACTGGATGATCTTTAAGGTCCATTCCAAACCCTTAACATTCTATGATTCTATGATTATCCAGTGCATCCATTTCACGCCGGCATCTCTTGCTCAGCCACGTTCTGCAGAATCCATCAGCTCTCAGAGCATGGTGTGCGCTACAGCTGAATGGATGATTCAGTCCAACCCAGCCCCTCAGTTCTCACTCCCACGGAGCAGGAGGAGAAAAAGAAAAACCGAGTAGCTTTTCAGTCCACGCCACACGAGCGGCATGAGGCGTTTGCAGGTAGCGGGCCTGTGAAGCCCCTTCCTGCCCCGTGGAGGTCATCACCTTCCCCCTGGCCCTGCCCAGCCAACCCAGCGACACCCTCCCAGCAGCACCGACCCCCCCACCACGGCTTCTAAAGCGCAGCCCACCCGACCCCCCCCTCACACCACGTGGGGCTCTTCCCACGTGGAACAGCGACTCCCATTCATTGGAGGTAGGGCTTAGCACGCGGAACCGCGCCTGGGATCTAAAGCGGCGCTGGGGAGGTGGGGGTCGCCGCTGCGCCGGCTCGCCGCTCGCCCGAGCCGCCTTGGCTGGGTGAGTTCGACTTGGTGAGTTTGGGGTGCGTCCATTTTGCGCGGTGGAGCAGGCGCAGCGCAGCGCTGCGCGCTCCCGGCGCGCTGCCGCCCCTGCGGGCCCCCGCGGCGCGACCCTCCCGGAGCCCTCCCGTCCCCTCGCCTGACCCCCGCCCCGGGTGGCCGGGGCCGTGCTGCCTCCAGAATGCCGGCGCGGAGGGCCTTCCTTGGTGCCGGAGCGTGTGCCCCCCTGGAACTGCTTCAGGCCACGTCTGCCCTATGCCAGGGATGGAGAGCGCCAAGGCATAGTTGCGGGCCTGCTCCCGAGCCGTGCTAGCAGCGCTGTGCTGGAGATGAAGGCCCAGGTGCTAAGGAGAGACCCTGGGCCGTGTCCTTGACGGCCTTTCCATGTCTAGGGTAGCTCCCGAGGGACTGCCGTGCTGTGCCTTGCTTCCTTCGTCAAACTGCAAAAGAGACTGGGAATTTACCGAGAATGCCGGTATCGCCCACAGGGCTCACAGCGCTCGAGCCAGCCCCGTACCCTGGGAGTTCTTGCAGTCTGCTGCTCCCGATCCTGCTCCTGTGATCAGGGTAGGGACTACTTGTCTCCATTTGGTTTGCAGCGTTTTCCAGGCAGCTGTCCTGACTAACAGATGGGTCTCATCTTTTTTTCATATGTATGTATGAATGTGTGTGGCAGACGGGGTGGAGCAAGGGGAACGCACTAAAAATCCTTAAGAGGAAATTTATATGCAGCTAAGGCTGGAAGATTGAGACTACATACGGAATTGCTAGTTAGTTCTGTTGTCAGCTGCTGGAAACCTTGGAGCAAGGTGGTGTTTTTGTAGGTGCTGTATAGGCTCATGACCGAAAGGCCGTTGCAGCTCTACAGAGGCTGCAGATCTGGGCAGAAGAGCTGAGGTGATAATGGTGCTGAAGATTCGTGAGTTAGTGGCTCTTAGCCCCGTGGTTTTGCCGCTTGCGTGTGGTCATTTGCAGCTGTTACTTTGTGCTTGAGCACAAAGGATACCCTACCCTGCCTCCCTTTGCCCACCGCTCTGGACTCTGCTAAGCCGTAGGGGCAAGTGGTGAAAATGTGGTCACACATGGCAATGCAGGTGTCGTGTGGGACCCTCTGCAGTGGCACGGCAATGCCTCTTCAAGCCATTCGTTCACTTGCTGATGCTTGACTGTCTGCTGTCTCCAAGTTAGAGGCAAATACAATGAAAACTTGGAAAGAACAGGTGCAAATCTACCTTTCTGGTCAGGCACTCTGTGGACTTCTATTGCCTTCAGTGGCCAACTGACATGTATTTTGGACGAGCTTTCCATATAATGCAAAGGAAGAGGGACTGTGTAATGGCACAGGCTCCATAGGTGCAAGTGCTGACCCTGGCACAAAGCAGGAGCAAGCTCATGCACTGCCACAAGTCTTGAAAGTTACTTTGCATTCAAGTATTTTGAGTATCTTGCATTTTGAGCGATCTGACAGAGTGAGACCTTGACTATGCTCCATCACATGCATGCTCTAGATGGTCACATTGGCTTTGAAATAAAGCCGTTTCTTGGGTAGGGGAACTAATGGGTGTTTAGTCCCCAACTTATGCCACTTTGGTGGTATTTGTAAAATTTTGAGCCTTGCTTCTTGTAGGGCTATGCTTAGCAGAGAGGAGGTGTGTTCAGAAGGCACTTCTTGTTTTGAGTGGGCTGTAACAGGAACCTGAGGCCTTACAAGGCTTCTAATTCAAGCAGTTCAGTTGTGAGTGTGGGTGAGACGCAATATGAGTAGAGTATATTCTTGCCATATTTTTTTTAACGGAAGGAATTAGAGAGGAGGAAGTTAGTAACTCTTTAACCAGTTGCTGGAGAAACCAGTTCCAAGGTGTATTGTCGAAAGATTTGTCACTCCCTCTTTTTTTTTTCTTCTTTTTTCCCTTTTTTTTTTTTTCCCTCCCTCCTTATTCCTGTGTAATCTATGGCCAGATGGCAGGTAGTGTTCATTCTCATAGTGATGTGCCTGAGCTCTGTGTCTCTGCTTTTAAGTTGTGTGACACGGTAAATGGTTGGATTTGCTGATCTTGGAGTCCTTTTCCAACCTTAACAATAGCATGATTCTGAGATGACAGGAGTGAGTGCCAATCTCGCTGGTGTTGAGCACAGTTGATGGCCTGGTGCTTGCAAGAGGGAGGGGAAAAAAGGAGTGGTGGGAAAAGAAGAAAAAAGCAGATGGGAAACGATAGGGAGAAATATGGTTCGAGCGAAGGAGGGCAGGGGTCTTACTGCAATTACTGCCTCTGCTACCTTTAGTTCACTCTTGGTCTAGCAAGTTCCCCAACCTTGCGGATAGGCTAATGAGACTTTGGTAGCCTTTGCAAAATGTCATTTCCAAGTGTATCCCAGCTTTAAGGGAGTAGAAAACAAAGTGGTAAGTTTAATTCTCTTCTCTTGACCCATATCTGTAAAGCTAAAAGCATCAATGGAGAGTGGGGCAGGAGGACAAGAGCAAGTTACTTTGTCTGCAGATGTGCTAGGTAGATGCTGGCTTGATCCCAGCAAGCTTTATTGGCTATGCCATCCTGGTGACAAAGGCAGATGGGGATGCGACGCAGCCCCTTTGCCTCTCCTGAAGGATGAGCTAAGAAGTCCTGCTGGCTTAACTCTGTATGTGGAGAAGCTAGTGCTACTGACCATCAGCACCGTGAGGCTATGTGGTGTGGAGAGCTACTTCAGTGCTTTGGGCAGAGTTGGTTGGGGTCAGCTGCAGCCAATGCTGACCCAGAGTTAGTAGCCCAGGGTGGATGTTCTGTATACCTCGGTCTGTTTGTCAGTATGCCAGATTTTTTTTCGTTACCTGTTATATCCCCATCCTTCATTATCCCAGGGTCAGCCTGGTGATCGGCCTTGAAAATCTGTCATGTGCACTTTATTTGTTTTTCTCCCTCCAAAAAGTTCACAAAACAGGATGACCTGTAACATCTGTGATGTGAAGACTCATACTCTTTGTCTCACATTGCAGGGACAGGCTGGTTTGTGTGCTTATATCTTCCGAAAGCTGAGAGGAGGCCATTGAGAAGAATACAACACTTGGCTGATCTAGGTTAGAAGTGCAGAAGTGCTGAACCGTTGTGTGTCTGTCCATGCTGAGTACAGGTGCATTATAGGCACAGCCGTTCTGGCTGTGCAGTTGGCTGGAAGAAGGGAGCAAAAATGTTCTGGCACCGAAAGCAAAACAAAGGCACAACACCCGGAAGTCATCAGCTGGATAATGGATTAGGGTGGAAGTGCTACATCTTGGAGGAGAAGAACAATAGGTGTTTGTTGGGATTTTGGAAGTGAGAGCTTCTGTGAGATGGAAACAGAAATTTGGCTTCTAGCCGCTTCATAGTTCAGGAAAGGTACCAGCACAAGCAATACAGTGAAAAGTGTAATAGCTAAGTAACTGGAGAGGAGCAGAATGTTTTATGCTTTGCTCTGGAAGCACTAGGATCAGAGCTTTCTGTTTTTCCAGAAAACACTATTATTTTTGAGGAAAGCAAGAGTAAGGAGGAGTTGTTGCTCTTGTGAGAAGAGTGCATGTCTGAGTTGTTAAAACCCCTAAGACTACTGAGAGACTTTCACATCCTTTTATTAACTGTCCACAGAAAGACCAGTCAAAATTCATTGAGGTGTTTTTGCTTCAGCTGGATCTAGGTGCAGTCCCGTCTTCTGTCTCGAGCATCGGTCTGGTGGAGTTTTTGTAGGTGTTTGCTAAAGCCCTGCTAGGGAAAGCAGGTGACTCTACAGGGCCATAGCTCCCATCTCTCCTCCAAAGCATAAGTTTATGCCTGGAGGTGCCTCTCTTAGCCTGTTGGTTACAGAGCGGGGTGAGGTGATACCCTAAATCCCCATGTCTGCTTTGGAGTGGGCTGAAGCTAGTCAAGAGGAATCCTACTCCTCGTAACCTGCTTGGTGTGTGAAGAAACACAAGGATGACTCCCACAAAAACCTTATACAAGTGATGAAGCCTCACTGTTGTGCTTTGGCTGCTCCAGATGAACCGTCACAGATGTTAGAGCACGTTTCAACCTGTTTTTTCCTTTGAAGGAAATACCTGGAGAGCAGAACAGCATGGTGTAGGGCACCATCAAAAACACAAGAGCAGTGCTTTGCTTTTCATACTCCTGTTCAGACCCTTGGGGGGAAAATGGTAATTATCATTTGTTTCACTTACTTTGTTTTAAAACCACCTATTTTCTTTTGCAAGTCCCAGCACAATGGAGCTAAGTATAATATTTACAGCCCATTGTTTGTTTCCTTCTTGCTGTCACTTAAAGCACCTTGCAGCAGCAGAACTTATTATACTTCAAAGTTTCTTGTTCTAAGTAAGTGGCGTGGGTAGAGACAACACTGTACATGTTCTGAGAGGTGTTGCATTATACATTTCACCATACTTCTCCAAGACTGTCATATCTAGGTCTCTCCGTGTACTCCCCCAGTCCCATAAACATAATTAGGAATGATTTCCTTTGATGCCAGAATAATGGTGTGAAAAAATATAATAATGTTTTAAAAAGTTAAGCAGACTGGATGATATTAGTCAGTTTTCTCCCAATAAAAATTGCATACTTACTCCAAACATTGTATTTTGCTGATAGGGACACAATTATTTTTAAGGATAGCAGTATAACTTCCCTTGGAAAGTGAGGACGGTGTGCTGGGTGCCTTTGCTTATCTCTGTCACTGGATTGCAGGAGCAGTTTTTGGGGCAGACCAGGCTTTTGCGTGAAGAGCAGGGAGGTGCAAGTGGCAATTCCAATAAATTCAGAAAACTGAGTAAGATTTTAGCCTCCAGACTGGATAACTACTATGCTGATGGGGTTTAATAAAAAGTAGATGGCAAATCTGGTTTTTTGCTCATAGGCGTTAATTACTTCTCTAAGTTGATTTGTGCTTCCAAGGGAGCCTGAACAAGCTTCCTTCATGGAGAGATGTGGTTTGCAAGACTTGGCTTTCTGCCACACAGATGGCAAAATAAACCGTAAGAGTGGCTACAAGGTAATGCTTCCCTTCGTGCAAACCAGGGAGCTGAGTCTGCACGGTATTTTGCAGTGGCCTCATGGCTATGTTCAGGCTGAGTCTGCCAACTTTTGCATTTCTTACCTCCTGGTATCACTGTACTGTCCCTGCTGTCACTGCTCCTTCAGCTATCACATCCACAGCTTTCTGTCCAAACACCTCTTGGGGCTGCCCAGTGTGGAGCCCAGTGCTGAGGTCATGCAGGATCCTTCTGCATGGCATTGGCAGCAGTGAGACGTGAAATGTCTGGCTTGTGGTCTGGCTCAGAGTTCGGCTGGTCAGTGTCATTGCTTTTTGAGGGAAAAAAAACCCTTAAAATCCCACAAACTTCAGCAAGTCTTGCTTTGATCCAAGACAGGAGTGGGAAGCCTTTTGTCATGCTTTTGATAGAAGTTCTGAGATAAATATTAAATGGGCTGTGTTTGGATACCTCTTTTCCCAGTCCTTCCCCATCAGCAGCCTTGCAGACTTGAATGTTTGGGTTAGGTGGAGGCAAAACTCTTCTTAAAACAACAGCTCTCCTGTCCTGGAGCAGGAGGGAGCTGAATGGTGAACTTGTGCCTAAGAAAAGAGTATTTACCCAAAGCAAAAAATCCTCCACACCTACCTCACTGTGAAATTTAATTCCACATCAGTGTTTTAGCTCTTTTCTGATAAGATTTATTTAAGTAGAATATATCAAAACTACGCTCTGATATCTATGTGTGAAAACAGGAATGGTTGGTTACCCCACTAACATACTAATCAAACATCATGCTTGTAGGATTTGCTGTGCTCTGTACTTACTTTGGAATTAAATGCCTAAAACAAATGCAGTTTTCCGAGGCATTCTGTTTTAAATCCATCGGTTTGGGAACTGTGAAGTCTTTGCAGTGACAGCTTGTGGGTTAATTTGCAAAACACTTCTGAGACTGAATTTTTTTCCACTTAAGCCCCATGCTTTATCTCCTCTGCTCCAACTCCTTGCACCATCTTCAGCTCCCATTTTTCTGTGGATGTATGTCTAGGCTACGCTGATGTAACCACCCGTGAAACTGCAGACGTGCAGCAGCCTCTCTGCTGCAGGAGAGGATGTGTCTGCACACACCAGCCAAGGGGTGTGAAGTGCTTGTCTGTGCCTGCAGTGATGAGCACGTGATGCTTGGGAAGGAGCTGATCCCTCCCTAGCCCTTGAATTATGCCTGGAATGTGGGAATACTGAATCTAAAAGCAAACATTTTAGCTTCTCTCACAGTCCGCGTCTCTTTTGTGTGGTGTAGATCATAGTCACAAGAAGCTTTAGTATTAGGTCTGTAGTCATGCAAGTGCCCTCAGAAGGTTGTAATATATTTTTTATTTCAGTTGGTGTGTTGAATGAAAAATTAACTTTGGTTTCTTCAGAAAAGAGAAGTTTTTCTTAATTATTCTGCTGTGTTGAGTCA
The DNA here is from genome assembly GCA_013397755.1 of Cnemophilus loriae. Classification (NCBI taxonomy): domain Eukaryota; kingdom Metazoa; phylum Chordata; class Aves; order Passeriformes; family Corvidae; genus Cnemophilus; species Cnemophilus loriae. Next base: position 15,453 of record VZTF01000426.1, read on the forward strand.
CTCTCCAACAGCCATACCAGGGTGCAGGGCTGGCAGATCTCACTTGGAATTCTGCATGGAGCAAGCCCTTGAGTGGCCTGCAGACCAATGGAAAAACTCCTAAATTAACAAAAATGTATTCTAATTACTTGCTAATGACTTTGTTTTGATTGCAGAAGCCTAAAATAGTGATGTAGCATAATTTGAATTTTCATAGAATCCTAGAATGATTTGGATTGGAAGGAACCTTTGAAGTTTCCATGGAGTCCAATCCACCTGCCATCGGGTTACTCAAAGCCCCATCCATCCTGACTCCAAATGCTTAAATTGCATACAAAGTTACCTAGGGATTGCAGAACCTTTCTCAGAAGCCTGCAATTGCCTTGGCATTAGGCAAGGAGCCTCGTGACTTGACCACATATAATTTCTGTTCCCCTTCCTCCCTGAATGAGCATGTGTCCATGAGTTCTCCCTTGTGTGAGCAGTCCATCTGAGGTTTGTTACAGAGTGTTTCCTCTGAAAAAGCTCTTAAAACTCTTCCAATTCATTCACAGAAAACGCTCATGCTTTCCCAGCAAAAGAAAGGGATCTTTTGCTTCAATTCAGTACCCTTTATGGTAATGGAGGAAGTTTTTAATTGGGACAGCGTTTTTTTTTAATTGGGACAGCGTTTTTTAATTGGTGCAGCAGTGCTGGGAGTGTGCCTGTTTGAGAAATATCTGATGTGCAGACATGCTGATCCACAGGGGTGGCCACCAGACCATGGTCCAGCCCGTCACTCAGGCAGGATGCTCATGGGTTGCTTGGCAAGGGTGACCAGGGTCTGCAGCTGCCTCATGGCCCTGCCTCCAGCTGGAGCTGCCACTGCTCACCATGACCTACCTGCTGGCCTCCACCTGCTCCCCACTGCTCAGGGACGTAGCAAAAGCCAATTATTTAGACCCACTTTGATCTGCCCCTTGTCCACACCTGAAAATCTCAACTCAGCTCTGCCCTTTGTCCTGATGAAATAATGGTGTTTGGGGAAGTCATCTCCTTCCTTTCTTCTGTCAGTCTGATTGGATGTGTCCCATGTCTGTGCAGGATACTTTTTGTTCTGCATGAAGGTTGAGGCTCTTATTGTTTTGTTTGTTTACCCAGTATTGTTTTAATAACAAACCAACTTCTGTTGCTGTCTAACTTACTTCCTTATCCCCTAAGGGACATTTCCCACCTTCTTCCAAGCACTGTCATCCAAGGCCGACAACTGGCTTATGCTGAATGACATGGCCAGGGCTTTTGGCTACGCAAAGATATGTCTTCATTTTATGTGGGCTTGAGGAGACAGAAACTCACTTATTTGTTTCGCAGAGCATTAATTTTTTTCTGCTCAATACCAAGGCTGAGTCCCTGGCAGATTATGGGCGATGGGTTGTTTCAAGTGAATCCATGCCAGTCTGTCTCAGGCTTTCATTTGGGAAGTTTAATTATCAGTGGAGATCCCCTTTGGTGTTATGACAGATTGAGGGAGTTAAATCAAGCAATTTTCTTGCAAGGTGTAATTTGAAGTCATGCTGAGGAACTATTTGAGGATACTGTACTAGAGCTGGTGGGAGACTTTTCAATTAGATGCTTTTTCATCAGAAAATAGTGATTCATGTAATTAGAGAGGTGTGATGCCCTTTACTGGCTAGGCAGGAAGACATTTCCTTAACTCTTCTATCTCTGAGGAGCTGTGGATGGCAAATGCGCTGCTGTCCTCCTCAAAACATCTGGATGTTGTTTTGAGCTGACAGGATCCTCACCAGCTGAAATTTGAGGTGTGGGCTAAAATGGCTGAGGGCACTGAAGGCAGCTTTCACTGGATGGTGCTTCTCAGATGGGAATCCATCCTGGAAAGTGTCACATCCCTCTCCTTTGCCCTGGCTGCTGTCTGTGGTGGCTTGCCATCCAGTCACCTGTAGTCACAGTGTTGAGTTTGTTTCAGTGGTGCCATTTTCAGCCTGATTCCCCAGATGGTTATTCTGGTACAGCTATGGGATGATAGAGAGTAGACTGGGGACAGGAAGATCTGGTTTCGTGATTTAACCCTGCCAAAACAAACACGTCTGGCTGCACATGAGTTTTCTCTGCTTTGAGGCAGGGTGCACTACATCCAGTTGGAGTCTGAAAGGTATTTCTCTAAACTGTTTTTGCAACACTTGGATGGTGGAGATCTGATATTGTACCCTGTCCCAACTTTTCATTGTGCCTGCAGTTGGAAAGTGATTGTAACATCAAATTCCCCACTGCAAATTAAGCGTGATATGGTGTGTGTTTCTGCACTAGGGGAATTAATGTCTATCCAAACTTTTCCCTGTTAAATGGCTTACTGTGTGCCATGTTTGATGATAATCATAGCTGGAGCTTTGTGCAGAAGAAAGGGCATCACAACTTCCATTTTGGAGATTTTGAAGCTTGAATTCTGAGTGTTTGAAGTACTCTTCTCATGACTTCCACAGTAGGAACCTCCCTCCTTTACTTTGGTCAAAAATGACTGCTCATTTCAAAATGGATTTTGTGTATCATCACGAATAACCCAAATCGACTTTTCTGCACGTATTGAGACAAAACACTGCTTTGAAATTTTGGGGAAGTTGAGAATTCCTATCTGAACGTGTGGAAAAGGATGGTCTTTTCCATCTTGGAAGCTGTCCTGAGATGAGAGGATTTTCTGACCTTGCTACAGCCAGTAGCCATGACAGTTTGGAAAGCAGGTGGGTGAGCTGCAGCACCCTGATGTTCTCCCATGGCAGTAATTGAGCACCTTCCTCATGTCCAGTGGGACTTGGTGGTCACCTTTCAGTAACTGATTGCTGGTAAGTGGGTGGTATAGGAATTATAAAGAGCACCTCACTGCTCCTTTTCCAATTGAATAAATCCTCCAAGCCTACAAGACACCTGGAGAGGAGTGGGCGATGCTGCTTTGAAAATGTTTCTAATACTCAGGAGATTGAGGAAGAGAAACCTACAGCATGCCCAGCTGTCTGTGAGAGCGGGCTGGTCCCCCAGCACCACCTCCCTCACAGCGTTAAAGGATCTGCTCAACAAAGGGGAGTAATATGATCCCCTTCAGACAGGCAGTTTGCCTTTAGGCAGGTGAATAAGATTGGGTTTTGTGTACACTGCACACCCACACCTGTGTGTGCCCTTATCTTTGTTTAATGTGTCTTTGGATTTAACTGCATGGCTCCCTTCCTTTGAGTAGCAAATGCCTTGCTAGTGGCTGATTTTGATTTTCAATGACAAAATCGGGAAAGAATGTAACATTAATGTCCATATATATATACACTCAAATGTAATCTAGATTAACCTATATTGAGGTATATGCATACATTTGCACACATATAAAAAATACAATGATAATCAAGAAGGGAACAGTTTAACAGCACATAGACAATACCTTCCTTTTCTGGTTAAAATACTTTAGCAGGACAAGATCTCTTTACACACAATGAAACAAATGCAAAGAATTGCAGCTACTTTGGTGGCTTTTGGCTTGGACTCCTTGCCATTGCTGCTGCTATAGTGAGATAGCTTCCAGCTTTGCATAATGCTTGGTCATGCCTTTGCTTTCACTGGCCTCTTTGCTGGTGGCTGCATCAGCAAATGGCTACAATCAAAGTCTCTGAGTCAGTCCTCAGCACTTGTCCCAAGCATGTCTTCTCTAAACTGCCTGCCTTCTCCAGCACAGCTGATGGAGACACTTGCAGCTGCTTCAGGGACACAGCCAGATGCAACTTAGGGTCTTATGCCACATCCTTTGCTTCTGTTTCTGAAAGTCTAGAGATAGGTGCTCAGATATCTGTTGGGAAAGCTCAGCATCTTCTGTAGCAGTCTAGACTCTGCTCTGTTGCTTGTTGCAGAGTAACATAAAACATTGGAGATTTTCAAAGCAAGACATTTTGGAAGGACATATCTTGACAAAATTCCTGCTTTATACTGGAATGGATCGCATCCAGGACTGATGTGCCTTGGTGACTTGGTTTTCTGAATGATGCTTCAGAAAACATTCAGGAGATCTAGTTTGGTCCCTTACTTTATGACCTTTTGCATTTAGGAGTCTGCAGTCAAATCTGACACCCCAGAAATACCTGTAATGCTAACAGCAGTAGTAGGAATTGAGGTTTTCCACCTCTTTTCCTGTGTAAGACTTCTGTGTGAATGATGCTGCCTTGGGGATGGAAGCAGCAAAATCAGCCTCATAAAAAGGGCTCCCAAAGGAGCCATTTGTTACCTATGTGTTGATCAACTGGTTAGCATCATCACTACATGCTTGTTCAGGGGCCATGTTTGAACTAAAGATACAGGGTGAAAACCATTACACATTGTCAAATATACCAGCATGGTGCAAGCGCAAGCTTTTTGTTCCACAAGCTCTTTGTTCTGCAGACTTGTAGTGATTATACAGCTGTGTGGGGGATATTTTTCCTCAGCATCCTCTCGGTCTTCAACAAATGTCAGACTGTCCACAGGACATGACTTTTGCTGTGAGCGATGGGTACTGATGGCAGTAGACATTTCCATGTGTTTCAAAATGGATAAGCATACGTGGGACAATGTTGAATGAGGATTTCTGGTCATTTGTCCTCCAAGGAGATGTCTGGGGACTTTGTTGGACATGCAGCAAGGTTAGGCTTAGGTTTTCTTCTTTCCTTAGTAGAAAACTCCTTGTTCTGCTTAATCAGCTTTAGTTTTATGCTCTTCTGCAAATTGCAGAACAAAATTCTCAGGAACAGCAATGCCTTGAAATAGGTAAGGAGTGGTGTTTCAGAAGCTGAAACAACTTGTAATTGTTGAGGAAGTGATAGTATTGCTTATGTAAAATGGTGCCTTGACAGCTTATTTTTACACATGGTGTTTTATGTTTAGCTGGACAGATGTTTATTATGGTTCACTTTTTGCTGTCAACCACATGGCAGATTGCTTATTTTCTTATGGGTTTGTTTTGAAGAATGGGGAAGGAAATCTATCAACCTGATATAATAGGTACGTTAACCATTAGATAAAAGGAGGAAGAGTATCTTATTTTATTTGAAGATACAATAGCGTCAAGACACAAAAAGTTGGACAGGGAACAAAAGTAACAAACATAAAATGCACTGTAAATAAAACACCAGTAGCAGTTGGACTATTGAAGTAGGTGGGAGCTTTGCCATCGACTTCAGTGGGACAGGATTCACCCAAGGATGTGGCCCCTGGCCTGGGGTCCACCCTGCTAGGCTACCTGGGTATGTCCTTGCTTCCCACCACTCTCAAAGACTTCGGCTCCATCCAAAACATGGAGATACCCACAGCCTTGGGGTGAAGCCATTTCCTACCCAGGGTCTGAGTGGCCGGGACTTGCAGCTCAGTGTTTCTCATCAGAGAAACCAGAGCTAAAGCAGGGGTGAGAGCTAGGTGTGTGGAGAACAAAGCTAATCTATGTTTATTCAGATTCAAGTTTCCTCAGCTTGAAGGTGGTTAGGTACCATCTGGTAAGATTTCTGGAATAATTTATATTGCGTTATGTTATTAGGACTGCATTATGCCACAGGAATACTGACTGCATTCAAAAAAAGGCTCATCTTTTAAAGTGAGGTTGGGAGTGGAACCAGCCAGAACAAAGGGTCACTTCAAAGTCAAGGATGACTGCTTCAGAAAGCAAAATCACAGCTGGATTCAACTTCTAAGGAAGGGAAAAATCATAATCTCTGCCAAAATCACCCTTTGATACACTTGCAAAGATAACAAATGATACACAGAGGGTTTTGGGCAGAGGTATAATGACTCTGTACTGCATCCTGCTTCAGGATTGTTCTCCTGAAAAAAATCCCACTTGGTCTTCATTGTAGGTCTCTTTGTCAAGCTACAGTGAATATAATTGAAAGTGAAAGGTTTATTTGGTACCGGCTGTTTCAAAAGCAAAGAAAACATGTAAGAGATGCTTAGGATGGTGATCAGTGGCCTGTGAGATGAATGACAGTGCTGTGTGTGAGGGCCACAGAACATGACTGCAGTGCAGGTATTGTGCCCTGCGCGCAGCTCCCTGTTTGTTAACTGCAGGCTGTAGGAAGTATTCTGTTCTCGACAGAGATGCTCAGACTTTGAGATGCTTTTTGGGAAGGAGGGAGTTGATATCTTGATCTGGAGATGAGCTAGAAGACACTGTCTGCTGGCATTTATTTACATGGTCTTAATTTCCAGGTCTGTCATAATTAAATAGCCCCTCTTCCAAGCCAACTATCTATAAAAAGCAGTTCTGCTTTATTCTTGATGGCCATAGTACAGCTGTGAACACCTGTAGATAGGCCCAAAGGAGCTTCCAAATGGAACTGCTTTGAAATATGTTTCTTCTGGGATACTCTCGAGTGATACATAAACTTGAAATAATTCACTAGGTTATTTTTTAGTGAATAAATTTTATGTCCCACTGCCCCCTAGGACCTTGCCAAGTTTTCACCCTGATCCTCCATCTCTGCACCAGGGGTCTGTTCCTCTCCTGGGTACATTGCCCCTTGCCAGCCCTGTTTTTGCCAAGGAAGTAATTTCTCATGAAGAGTGTGTCTGTGAAAGGCAGGGAATTGGGGATCGGTTACCCCTTCATTTTCAGTGCAGAACTAAAACCACTAAGTCACGTTCGTTTTGCAAGATGCTAGATTTTGTTAAGGTAAATGGCACTTCCTTGGACAAAGATAATGTCAGGCTGTACAACCTGACCTCTGCCTTTTGCTTTTGTCCACAGCAGAACATGTCCTCCTTGGAGCTTTGTGCAGTGTGTAGGAACAGGTCACTTCACACTGAAAGCAAGTGTATCATTAGTGCTACCTAGCCATTAGGGTCAGCCCCATTGCATTGTGTGGGCATAGTAGAAATCCACATGTTGGTGAACTAGCGTGCATCACAAACCTTTTCCTTCTGCACATTGCGTGGTCCAACACTGCAAGATACCCTCCTCCCTCACCTTGCTTTTCCGCATAACAAATGTTCAGCACCCTGTAAGATGAAACCCAGTATGCTCAGCAAGCTTGACAGCAACTTGGAGGTGCAAATCCTGAGGAGCACAGTGCATAAGTCACTGTGGTTTGGGGAGGCCTGGATCTGTAGCCTTCCCAAGGGTGAAATATCTCAGGAAAATCTCTGAGTTTGTCTGGTGGTCCATGGAGGCCTGACCAGAACTCTGTGCAAAGGATACACGAGCCCTGTCCAGCTGCACTGCATCTCTGCAGACCTCCCTGGTTCAACATTCAGCTGCTCACTGAGCTGGGCCATCTCTGCTTTCTTTCTTTTTTCTATCTTTATTAATAGCCTCAGCCAGGACATCCTTGTAGTCTTTTGTACTGCTTCTAACTCCTCTGTCTGGGCCATTGAATGTCTAAACTTTGCTATAAATATTGACTTACAACAAAGTAAGCTGTTTTTCAGCAGTCCTTTGGCATGTCTTGATGTTTCTGTACCTCAGAATAGACCCATGTTTGTCTTGAAATCCAGAGTTTGGTTCTGAGTCAAACTGGTCTTGCCTTTCACACTAACTTTGGAACATAAATTCAGTAACGCATCTCCTGTGTGTATGTTGCACATAGTCGGCTGTAGTTTATGGCAGGAGTTTCTTTGTTTTGTTTTGGAGGGCTTTTTTTGTACCTTCTGCAGCATTTTTTTCTTCTGCATGGCCCTGGGATTCTCCCCATTTCCTGGAGCTTGTGACTGAATGTAAATCAGCACCACCGCTGGGCAGAGGGGATGAGTTAGCCCCATTGCTGGGATCTTCATAGGATGATGAAGGCAGCAGTGGGATCTCTCTGCATCACTCTGATGGGAGTTAAGCAGAACCTAGGACTTGTGTCACCCTAGAAAGCAACAGAATTCATAGGGGAGACTCCAGTGCCACAGTCTTCTTGGCCAGTTAACCCAGTTCAAAGTTCGTGACTGCCCTGTCCCAGCTTTAGGGAGGTGGGCAGTGCCCAGCCAAAAGCAGTCCTGGCTGACATGGATGTGGATAAGATTCAAGTGCGAAGGAGATTGAGTGAATAATCTGACATACGAATGCACTTTGGTAAAGACTTATGTCTCTTCCTGCTGAAGGGAGAAGACAGTTTTCCCTCTCTGTATGTGTTGGGAACTCCCATGGTTAATGAAACGAGATTTTTGTAAGATTTGCCTAAAACCTGCCTTTATTTGTCTAAATCCATGTCTGTTGGGAGCATATTTGAGAGCTGTTGGTGGGGTACAATTCTTGACACAGTGGGCCTTGTAAATCCTCAGCCCTGTTCCTGCAGTTGTAATTACTTTCTCATAGTAGGGGAGTTAGTGTAAAGCCAAGAGAAGGGGATTTAAGCCAGGACTTATGACTGGTGTCTTGGAAGAGTGAAGAGGATTTTTGGTTTTGTAGTTGATGCTGTGGTGACAAAATTGAAGCATGGATTTAACAGTTGACTCAGTTAATTAAGTTTCTTAGCATGTATTTTCCCACCTTTTACAGTGGGTTTTAGCTGGAGCCAATGAAGTACCAATCTCACTGAACTATACTGTAAATTGCATTTAGAGGTATTTTTGCCTGCACCTTATTCTCAGCATAGTGTTGATGTCGGTGTGTGGTGTGTATTGTGTACTGCTGGAAAGTAAAAACCTCAGTCCAGCATTGCATCTAAATAAAAGAACCTTTTTCCTTTTCCATAATTAATGAAGACATTTTTAAAGCCCTGTTGCTGAAGCTAGGCTTAATGAATGCAGTGGGGATATCAGGGTGGGCTCTTGGAGCTAGAGGATGCAGTCTGAGATGGAAGATGAGGTTCGTCCTTGTAGGCCGTTGTAACCCAGCCTGTAGATTTGTAGAGCAAAGCAGAGAAAATCTGATGTCTGCACAACACATCTTACAGAGGAGGTTGTCCTGGAGTAGCTGTTCCCTCAGGCTGAGCACCCACCAGGCTGGGATGCATTATGTACTCTCCTGCAACGTCCTCAGGTTTAAGTTCATCCTAGTAGTACAGGTTTGTGCATTCCATGAGCTCTCTGCAGTGTGAACCAAAGTGTGGTAAATGGGACATTCACTTTTAAAGTACTCTTTTGCCCAGAACAGGAAAACCGTTCTGAATTCTGAAAGATGGAATTCACATTTTTAGTTTGGCCACTTGTGTGTGGACTGGGTGACTGTGGAGCAGGGTGGGAGCTGGGTTGGAGTTATTGCCTCTCTCCCAGGATTGCACGAGGTTTGCAGCGTGCCTGAGAGTTGGAAGCAGAAAATGCTTTGGTGTTGTTTATTTTAATTCCCCGTAGTAAGTCTAGATAAAATGCCAAAGGAGACATTTTGCCCTGTAAAAAGGTGGAAAATGGAAGTTTCGTTTGCTGAAATGTAACAGGACTGTAGCATTGTACCTGTGCAGTAATGCTGATGTAGGAGGGTATTCTGGTCTGGATAATGATGGCAGCATCTTTCTTGCAGGCCCGAACAGGAAGATGGAGTGTCAGAAAATTACCAATTTTGGAAACCAGCTTCTTCGTCGGAAAAATGTGGACTGCACTCGAGAAGACAGTCGGCTCTCGCGATGCCTCAGCACGTTTGACTTGGTGGCTCTGGGTGTAGGCAGCACTTTGGGTGCAGGTGTCTATGTGCTGGCTGGAGCTGTGGCACAGGAAAACGCGGGACCTGCTATCGTTATCTCCTTCTTGATTGCTGCCTTGGCTTCAGTGCTGGCCGGACTCTGCTACGGAGAATTCGGTGCTCGAGTTCCTAAGACAGGATCAGCTTATCTCTATAGCTATGTGACTGTGGGTGAGCTGTGGGCCTTCATCACAGGGTGGAATCTAATCCTCTCCTATGTTATCGGTAAGTGTGGTGGGTGTGCTGCGAGACCCGAGCTTTAGTTCAAGGTGGCAGCCTGGTCTGTGAGGTCACCCTTGTTCGGGTGCCTGTGTTACTGTTACAAAATAGATGCTTCACTCATGCACTCACCCAGGATATCAGGACTCATCAGCAGGATGTGTTTTTGGTGGCTCCTGCCAGCTGGTGAGGTGAGTCGTGTGCTGCTGGCTGTGGGTTTGTCCTAATGTGGGTTTATTGCTGCTGCGAATTCCTCTGAATCTCCACCTCATCCCTCTGGCATCCCCTGGCTGCTGCACTCTTGATAGGGCACAAAAGAGTGTCCTCTCTGCTGAGAAAGGAGCTGCTCACAGAAAGATGGTTTTATACAGAGCATCTGTACTCACAGCTGATCAAGGATTAATTCTGGTCCCTTTGGGATCTATTTAAAGTATCTGGAGATAAAAGTTTTGTCTTGTGAATTGCTGCAGAATTAATCTTACGATGACCTGCAGGTTCACAGTCTCTGGAAAATACAAACCAAATCCCTTCTAAGCCCTTGACTCCCACTAGGAGAGGTCCTGGATCAAGCTCAGAGCATGTGCTGTGCAACTCAGCTGATGCATTAAAACTAAGCCGCTAATTAAGGATTCGTGTCTTTTCAAGCACATTCTGGGCAGGCTGCTTGTTATCACGCCTCTAAGGTTGCAACAGACTCACCAGTTGAGACTGAAAGCTTGCTAGTTAAACTGAAAACCGACTGTATGCTAAATTACTAAAGGGAGTTGGTTTTTTTAAAATGCATTTTATGGGATTTGTAAGCATTACCTTGGAATTTAGTTTCCATGGTGCTTGGAGGGTAAGATCCTACCAAGAACAACACAGTGGCATAGCAGCTGCTTGTCTGAGTTCATGCTGGCTTTCCTCTGTGTGTTACCTGAAATATTTTTCTCTTCTACTCCTCCTCCTTAAAAAAAAAAAAAAAAAAAAAAAAAAACCAGAGTCAATTAAACTCATCTCCTTAAGAAATCAGAGTCCTGTAGCTATTTTGTGAATTACATTCAGTGCAAGGAGGAGATAAAAATAATTTTTAAAAATAAGTAAGCATATAATTTCTTCCAGACTTCTAAAATGGGCTCTGCTTAGGCTACATGTAGAAAAATTGAACAGACTTCTTGGTAATTTTTCTTCTGTTCCAGAAAGGTAATGATAAATCGTCTCCTTCATGCCCTTCATCTAGCTGGTTTTGGGCCCTTCCTACCATGATACTGGACGACCAAAATGAGTGACATAGCCGTGGTTGCTGTCCCAAAACCTGATTCTGCAAAGGCACAATGAAAAGTTTTGCCTACTGAATGTTCTACTCCGAGGATCTGAGCTCAGAGTGGTATTTCTGAGATTTGTTTTTTTCCCTCTCATAATGGATTTCGAACAACTGCCTCAGTTTTTATTTAAAAGTTACTGCTCACTGTATTGTCACAAGGCAGAAAATTCAGTAAAAAATAAGTAGATACTATCCATGAATGTGTTCAAATACAACTTTGTTACTTTTATTTCAGTCCTGTGTCAAGAATGTGTATTTGCAAACTGTCTTTCTCATAATATGTGAGAAAGGGTGGCTAAGGTGGAAAAACACTGGGGGAGGATATGAGGTATAGGAGGTCTCTTTATCTTAGCCAGCTTTTCTCTCAGTGCTAATTGCCCCTCTTGTGAGCAAGGACAACTCCCAGCAGCTTCTGGGGTGTGGAGGAGAAAGATATGTTGGCTTCCACTGTAAGGCCCCAATCAACTTGCTCGATGAGACTTTTGAAAGTGTTTATAATGGTTCCTGTACTCCGGGTTAGACACACAGCAGAAATACTGACCAGATATTCTCAAGAGGTCAAAACAACACAAACGTTTACTGGCAAACTTTAGAAAAATCAGGAAACTTTGGCTAAAGGCTTAGTACAACCTCCGATCAACATAAAACACTTCTCACAGCATTAATTTAGCCCCTCCAACTTAGCAAACTTTAAACCTGTTCCACATTGTTACTCAAAATGTTCCAAGAAGACGGAATTAGAAGAAGGAGCGAAAGACAGAGAAGGTATAGAAAAGCACACATAGCTACCCATTCCTCGGTTCCAGCAGTGTTCAGATAGAAACTCCAAGAGGAAGGTAGAGTCAAGACATGTGCTGCACTCATGCTCAGCCTTAAAAAGGGCCCTGGGCCTTCGAGGGCCCTCCCTCCAGGTGGGACTTCTGGTCTTTTGGCCACTCAGGAGCTGGGTTAGGCGGAGTGGAGCCCTGCCCCTGGTGTGCCGATGCAGGGCTGGAATAGAGGCTGGGGGGTGTGGTGGCAGGGCACTGCCTCAGCAGGGCAAAGCTTGACCTGCTAACTCTCACACACACCGGCATCCCTAAATGTCTTGAGACATCAGTCCTTCCAGTCTCTGACAGGCACACACTGCACTTCAAAGCCAGGGCTGAGAGGGGCAGAAAGCCAATTTTTTTCTTAATCTTGCCGAGAAAATGCCAAGCAGTGCATCGAAAATGAGCTTGCATCTCTAAGGGGCTCAGCCAGCTTGGTGTTTTCATGTTGAGGTTCTCAGACATCTGCTCAGGAAGTATTATGAGAGTGGAAAAAGAAATCCTGGGGTCCCAGGATGGGTGGCCAGTAGCTTTTAAGTAATTGAAGTGACTTGACTTGGGGGAAGGCTCGTGTGGAGTCTTGGAGTTGGGTGATGAGAGAAAAATGGGTGTGCAACTGATCAGTTATGGTCTAGAGAGAAGGAGGAAGGTGTCCAAGAACAGGATCTGATGTGAAATTTCTTCTGGGATGATGTGGGTTTGGGGAACTGTGCCAGACTGTGGAATTTCAGGAACTGGAAACTGGTGGGAGCTGGTAGTATGATGAGTAACAGCATCTCTCCTAAGTAGCTGCTGCTGGGGTTTCCTGGCGCTTGGTGACCTCCTTGCCTGTGCCTGTTCCTGTAGCGAGCCCAGCACCTGAGATCTGCAGTTCTCCTGGGAGCTGTGTGCTGTAGGCAGGAGCCAAATCCGATCTGGTGAGGCTATGCTGACCCAGAACTAGCAAATCCTCCTGGGTACAAGCTGAATGTCTTTGCACTGTGCTCTCTAATGACAGCAAGATATTATCCAGGTGTCTGTGTTGTTGAAAGAATGTCAGATTCCCCCTGCTCCCTCAAGCCTGTTGGTTACAGACAGTTCCGGATAAATGGCTGATAGTTATGTGGAACTGGCATCCAAGCAGCTGGCATCTAATATAACACATGCAGGAGCGGAGCTGGATGTTCCTGTCCTAGAATGTGAAATATTAAAGTTAGGACAAAAAAATAGCACTAAAATAGTCTTTTCCCTCAAATCGTGCCAAAGCTAAGTTGAAAAATTGTAATGTGATATTCAATAACTTCTGCAATTTCTCAAGATTAAATTGATGGCAGTGTTCACACTGTGCACTTTTCTGTCTCGGTGAACAGAAGAGTCTCCCAACAGGTCTGTTCTGCAGCTTAATTTTTATGCTGTTGCAAAGCTGGATTGGGCAGGTGAGTGTTCCCAGCTGTGCTGCAGATGCTGCCCACCGCTGCTGCAGAGGATTTGGCTGTAGGTGAGCACAGACATTGTTTGACAGGATTGCAGTTGGGACCTGAACACCCACTCACAGGTGAGTGTGCCAGGACAGACTGTTCTGGGTGGAAGGGGGCCCTTCATAACGTCCTCTGAGGAACTGCTCTGCAAGCTAAAACCAAGCCAAGCTCTTTTTTTAACTAGGTAATTATGTACAGTAATAATTATGACATGCAGTTAGGTGCTGTTATATATAGTGTATGTACTGTATAAGACATTGGAAGGGTAACAGTAGCCACTTCAACACAGGAGAAGAAGTTGGCTTTTACCCAAGCCTATTTATTTTACAAAATGCTGTTACTGTCTGGTGGCAGCTCTTTGTTGTTATTATATCAGTTCTCTAAAATTACTTTTATGGCCCAGACACTGTCCCCAGCGTGCTTGTCCTGAGACCCCATGTTCAGTCCTCACCCCAGCAAGCTGCACGTAGTTGGATGCACTTGAACTACAGCAAACAGCGGCCCCAGAGGGCTGAGCACTTGCTGCGGGCAGGAGCTGTGCCGCTTGTTATGATCATCACCAGCATTCTGCAATAGGCTGACTTACGCTCAGATAACATGTGAATTGTATCTGAGTCTTCTTCTTGCTTGGGTGCTCTAGCACTGGAGGTTGGAGCAGGCCTGAGTGTTGCCAGAGTGCAGAGCTGGACAAGTTGTGTGGTCCAGGCTCTGGTGCTCCAGCGTCGCACTGCTGGAGGGCAGCTGGATTCTGTAAGGTCTCTCTGCCTGGGCTGCAGCCACCTAACTGGGGCTGCTGGGGACTTCTGCCAGCATTATGTTTGGACTTCTCTGGTAACAGAAGTTTCCAGGTTTGGGGGAAGGTCGGCCTGTTGGGGTGTAAGGAAAAGGTCAGTCAGGGCAGTATCTAAGGCAAAGTTGAGGTTTGCAAAGAAGCCAGACTACGAGGATTTTTCTCATCTTGTCAGCTCATCATGAGTTTGAGGCCCACCACCTGTTTTTGTTAGCCCAAACACCTGTGTTTGTTACCATCAGAGCAGATGCCAAGCATGAACACAGGCTGTGGGGCTAGTAATGGACAGGAAAGGCTACTCCCAGCACCTGGGAGCACATGCAAGGTTGCTTTGAGGCCCTCCATATTGAAAAACCTTACAAGGCTCCCCCTGGTTTGGAACATGTGGCAGCCACAAAGGGTGATCTTTGTCCTTTCTATCATCTGACAGGAACCTCGAGTGTAGCCAGAGCCTGGAGCGCGACGTTTGATGAAATCATAGGGCAGCACATTGAAAAATTTTGTGAAAAATACATGACGATGGATGCTCCCGGAGTGCTAGCTAAATACCCAGACATCTTTGCCGTGGTGATAATCGTCATCCTAACAGGTGAGGCACTTGAGGGGTTTGTGTGTCTTGTACCTCCTTCTTCTGTAATCTCATTGTTTGCTTTTGGAATGAGCATGAAGTCCTGATTTATTCTGGACCACATACTAAAGACTCTTTCTTTGCTACAGGTATTGGATTGACCTATATAGCTGCTGTGGAGTTAGCACAGGGCATAGCCTGTTTACAAGGTTTTTAATTAAAGGGGAGCATTCTCAATATTTTTTGAGCCACTTTTAAAACCTTCAATCAAATTTTATATAAGGAGGAAAAGAAAAGATGACTTGTTATCCTCAATCAGGTATGGAAGTTTAATCCTTCCTTCCACAAATCCTATTACACAAGAATTTCATGCAGTTGGTCTATCAACTTTATTCCCTCTTTGATAATCTGCCAGTTTTTGATGCCTTGAGCCAGGAAAGTGAGGGAAAAAAAGAAAGAGGACTTGGTTGCAGTCTCATGTACTACTGTTTTGGATTTTTTAAAAAAATATATATGGGCTTCAATTTGCAGAAGTGAATACAAGACTCCAGAGAAATAAATGTGTCGTTGACAGTCAGCGCCTCTTTTTTTTTTTTCTAAAAATGTACAAAGGCTTTGATCATAAATAGGGAAAGTTTTGACCACTTGCAAGATCAAAATTCTTCTGAATGTTTACCTCTACTCCAACTGGATCTTGCAAAGCACTACGAAGTTTAGGCAAATTTAAAAAGTTACGCTTCTGTACTACTGTAGTTTCCAGCATGCAGAAGCTGCAGTGTCACACTAGCAAGGTTATCCTGACATTTCCCACTCTGATCGGAATGGCCTTCTCATGATGTGATCTGTGCTCACAGGGGCAGGCCTCATAAGCAAGGGATGCTTTGGCATTTGGGTTTGCGTTTGGATCTAGGACTACATTGAAGGCTGCTGAAGCCAATAGCAGCCCTCTGTTTTCAGGATTACACCTGAATGGGAGAGAAGATTTTCCTCTTTGTTCATTTGTATGTAATATGAATTGTTCTCGTTTCAATCAGAATCTGGTCTTTCTCCTCAGATACAATTTACAAAATTCAGAACTCCTTCCTTACTTTAGCACTGCTGAGGTGTAAAATTATAAAGGTTACTTTATAATAAGGTGGCTTTATGCCCCTGCATGAAGCAAATTCCATGGATTTTAATAAAAAAGGCAAACCATTCTTTTCTAAAAAAAAGCTGCTGAATGAGCAGCTTTTTAGTCCCAAATATAATCGCCGCAAGTTTATTTCTGCTTGCACTGTCTTGAGCTTCAGATTTCTAAAAGGTACCTTACAAGTTTTTGTGGGCTGGTATGCAATCTTATCAAACATTCCTCTCATATGGCTGTCTCAGCTTATTTCCTATTTTAAAAGAAGGAAAGATGAGTACACAGGATGCTCCTCTCTCCTTCAAGTCTCTTGGAGTAGCAGTAAAAGAACACCGTTGTGCTTCTCTTCTCCCTCAGGCCCATGTGAAGTTTTTTTTACTTCTCCTTCAGCCTTAGATTGGGGTTAAAGGTTTCAGTTCTTAAAAATCAGGCACCTGAAGAGGAAGTTAAGAGAGCTTATTGAGCTGAGAAGCCAAGCTATGCCTCAGTGAGATTGTTTGCTAAGGCCTGTAGCCATGCTCTTCTTCAGACAGATGATCTTCAGACCAAACTGAAATCCTGCTCTCACTGAACTTACTGGCAAAGCTCTTGATTTAAGTGGGAGCAGGATTCCCAAGATATCATGTTCTTCTTTGTCTTCAGCACTAGAAGTAGCTATTAGAAGTAGAATCCTCCTGGATTTGGTCCCTGCTCATATTTCCCCCTGTTTCTAAGGAAAGTTGAGTGTTGTTCATAACTTCTGCATTTGGCCAAGACATCTAAGACAGTGTTCCTTCATGGAAAACCACCTGGTGTGCTTTCTCCAGGTCTCTGTATGGGGTTTGAGGCTGTGGGAGTAGTTTAGGTGTGTTAGCAAAGCACTTTACCAGGGACACGGTCCACATGGGCATGCTGGGTGGGAAGGTGTGTCACATTCTGCAGCAATAATATCTGAGCTGGAGTCTTCATCCTACTTCTAGGTGAATTAATCCTGAGCTACTTGGCTTTGTGAAGAAACAAGGTGTGATAATTTGGGCAGAGCACAGCATGAACACAGCTGAGCTACGTCTGTGAGTCCCCAGCACCTGCTGCTGATGGTGAAATACCTGACCTATGCTATTTTTTCCCCAGGGCTTTTAGCTTTTGGTGTGAAGGAATCTGCCCTGGTGAACAAAGTGTTCACCTGCATCAACGTTCTTGTCCTTGGATTTGTCATGATCTCCGGCTTCGTGAAAGGATCTGTTAAAAACTGGAACCTGACTGAACAGGACATTTACAACACCAGCCATAGCATTTCCAAAGACAAGTAGGTTGGATGTTTTCTTTTCATCTCAGAAGCTGGTGCATTTTCAACAGCAAGTTTAAGTGCGGGGTTGTGGACTGAGTTAGAAAACCAGTGAATGGGATCCTCCCTCCTTTGCCAGATACCTTGGAGGTAAAGCTGTCTTTGGCACGTGTTTGCGGAAAGCAGGCTGTGCTGATGGGCTGAAAGTGCTAGGATTAGGCTGCGTCATCGTGGGCCCTGCTGCAGGACTGACCATTTCTAGCCTTATAACCAATCCAAAGTTGAGAGAAAAGAGCTCTTTAGACAGTGTCCTACTCAAGGCTGCAGCAGGCTGGCTCTGGTGCCTGTATGAAGCCATATCCAAGTATAGTTGTGTACTTTCTTTGAATGCTTTGGCAATATCCTTGGGGTGTTGTTATGCCTTTAAGAGACCTTATCCCAAATGCCTCAATAAAATGAAGGCAAGTTGCAGATTATTTTAATGCATTGCTGCAAGCATATCATAAATCTGTTTTAATGACATTTTGCTGCTTGGCCAAAATTCTGTCATCTTGCACAAGATCAAAATTAAGGAGCTTGCAAGGCTTACCAGTAAGACAAAGCTATTAATTTTTGCTTGAGACTGTACAACACAGAATAAGGGCCTTTAAATATCTCCACAGCTCAGTCCTGGCTTGCCACCTAAACTCTTTATGATGGCCTGCAAGGAAGCACAGTTGGGCAAAATCTGGTGAGATTCATAAATGTTGTGTGGGTCAAATTTATCTTGTGTAAAAGCCCATTCTTGAGCTTCTTTTCAAAATTCAACCTGCTGCAAACAAATTGCTTCTATAGGACAGGTCCTCTCTCCTTCTCTGCTGCTATTCCCATGCAAGGAGCAATTAGAGCAAGAGTTTCAAAGTGTAGCTGCAGCTCTTTGACCTGTAGTTCTTACTATTTTTGTAAAATCTGTCTGGGGTTTATTTTATCATTATTTCCAGAGTAATCCACATTTGGGTTGTGCTATTTCTGTAGGCTAGTTTTCATCTAAGTCTCAGCAGACCTTCTGTGAGAGAGTTCAGATGATTATACATGAGAAGACTTGCAGATTTGGGATTTACTTTAGTTTAACTGCCTTAATTCATCTTTACAAAGGCTTTTCACTGAAAAAGTGACCTAAGTCACTTGAACTGAAGGGTATGCTTGTTATATGTCACTCAAGACAAGGCACATGGATCTGGGGTGCCATCCCAATCCAGAGTGCAGTGGGATCAGCCTATGTTTGTCTGTTGGCTTAAATGAACTTCGGATAAGGCTCAGCAAAGCATTTGGAGTGTCAGGGATCCAGGCTCCACTTCTCTCTTACAGTTACAGGCATGGTTTGAGTATGAGCTTGGCACAAGGAATTTGGAAGTTGAGAATGGAAGATGGGGTGGATTTTAAACAGTCATGGCACCCTGCATTCCTTTCTTATGTCTACTCACCTACCCTTTATCTGAGTCCATCTGAAGTAAAAAGTGGATGGTTTACATGCTTCTCAGTCTTCAGCTTTTCCAAAAGCTTCTGTTTAAATGAGTATGTGTATCTACACACATGCAGTAATGTTAGGAAAGGATTTTTAACATTCATGCTATTTTCTCCTTGTCTTAGCCAAGACATTTTTATCCACCCCACAAAACAGGTGGTGGGAACAAACCATGAACCGTTTTTCCTCCCTGCATTCCCCAGGCTGTTGCAGGCCAGTCCAAAGTTCAGCAGTGGGTAGGGCTTAGCATTTTGACTGGTATTTGTATGCTAGCATATGAAAGGGAGAGCCTGCTTCTTCAAACTTTGGCTTTAGATTTTGTTATGAGCTATGTGAATAGCTTTGTGACTCCCAGCTAGGCAGGATCACTTCTAACCCAGTGCCATGCCTTTCAGTCAAACACAGGAAGAAAAGCTCTATGGCGTTGGAGGGTTTATGCCCTATGGATGGAAAGGAGTCCTCTCAGGGGCAGCCACGTGTTTTTATGCTTTTGTGGGATTTGACTGTATTGCTACTACAGGTAAGAGGGAAGATGTCTTCATTCTGGTTATGAACCTGGCTGCCGGTAAATTGACTTTCGGTAATGTTGTAAAGCACAGATAATAGGGAATTTAGGACACTGCATTTGTCATCCCTCTGAACCTCAGCTCAAAATAGGCTTTTGGCTCAGCTGCTCCTAATAGTGAAAGTGCTGAATTTGTTCAAGTCCCTGAGTGCCCAGGTGCTGACTTCTAGCTGCTGTGGCACGCACGTATAACCCATGAGCTTCCTCCCTTCTTCTTTGTCTGCAGGGTCTAAGCTTGTGGATGGTCAGTGATGACTCTAACCAGGTCATACTCCACAGAAGACATGTCCAGCTTTACCAGCTAGGCAAACAGAGAAGGCCCAGGTTCACATGCCTGGTATGAGTTTGAGCCTCTAACTCCAGATGATACTTTAATCAATAGGTTATTCTGGAACAGAGTTCTCCAGTGCCTTAAGCTGAAGAAGCTCTGATGGCTTGGAGTATTGTAAAGATCCAGAGAAAGAGGAAGCCTCTGGGGAGTAATCTGCACCCTAAAGCTGTGCCTCAGAATCAGGAGGAGTTTTTACCTGTAAAGGTTAGGAGGTCTTATTTTGAGAGAGAAGCCATAAGCATGTCATATTTCTTGTGGCTAAGATGAATCTTAATTCCCTGAAGAAAAGATTATCCTTAATTTCACATTTGGCAAGAACGGTTGGAGCAGAGGGAAAAGGAAATCACCACAGACAGATAAAGCATTACTGCATCTTGTTCCAAGCCAGGAGTTTGAGAGCTGTTGGCTCCATTACTCCAGCCAGCCCTGTAGCCTCTCCTTGTAGGAGAAATGTTAATCTACTTTTGACTTGTAGGTGTATGGATCTGTGTTTATCAGTTCATTCTGCTGAAATGCTGTACCTCAGGAGCTCTTGCTTTCAGAGCAGTTTTGTAGGACTAGGAAGGTGCAAGTCTGTTCTGTAATTGATCAGGGCCTGAATTTTGAGGAATTTTGGTTTTTTACACATTTTTTCCTACTTGGTTGTTGAAAATTTTCCATAAAAACCAGAGGGGGTGCTTTTGTTAAGAGGCACTTTCAAAGATCTATATGACTTTCAGGCACTCTGCCTTTCTCTGGAAATGGGTACCTATGGTGCCATGATCATGATGTATTAGTTCTGGTAGAGATGCTACTAAAATGGGCATCCAAGAATTTTCCCTACAACTGCACAATATTTTCTTGTTCCATCATCTGTGATCATTGAATTCTTCTTGGGTCTGCACCATCAGTAGGATAGAAGGATGATCTGTTTTGGGGAAAGGACTATTTTTAATCTAGATTGTTTCTGTGCCTGAGTTTGCAAGGCTTCCACGAATGTGTGTCAGAAGGAGTGACAGGAGCAGCAGAAACGGGAGCAAACAGGCTGTAGTATTCCAAGTGGACGAAGCAGGCCATCAGCAGCATTATGGTCAGAGAGCACCTCTGTGCCCATGAAACCTTTGAAAGCCCCAGCCAGCACGCCTGCCCTAGGTTGGGATAAAGGTCTTGCTTGTCATTTAGCTGATATTTAAATTCCTTTCTTTTAGGCGAGGAGGTAAAAAACCCTCAGAAGGCCATTCCTATTGGCATTGTGGCATCTCTGCTCATCTGCTTTGTGGCTTATTTTGGTGTGTCAGCTGCCCTGACGCTCATGATGCCTTACTACCAGCTGGATACCAATAGTCCTTTACCCATTGCCTTTAAATATGTGGGTTGGGATGGAGCCAATTATGCAGTGGCTGTCGGTTCCTTGTGTGCACTTTCTGCAAGGTAAGAGACTGCTCTTCATTTTTGCATCTCTCAAGGAAAATATGTATCTCCACCTCCTTTGAAAAATGAAGCAGAGACCAGGGATGAAATTCAGAGCTACTGACTTCAAAATGACCAGGATTTTACCCTGTGATAGATACCAGAGAAGCAGGTGACCAGTATCACTTCAGAAACTCCCATTTTAGCAGAAGACCCAGCAGGTGCATCTCAGGAATATAAGTCTGGATTGAGTGACTAAGTCATGGGTGCAACTATGCAATACAAGCACGGTTTGGGTGCAAGACATCCTGGCCTGCTGGGTGGAGAGCAGACTTGTGTCAGGTAGTGCAGGGTGCATCTTCAGGAGCACATGGGGCTTACCATATCCAGGGCCATCTGTCTGCAGGTTACCTGCAGGACAGCCATCTGGATGGGAGGCAAGGTAGACTGGAGGCAGAACATGTCACCTCCTGAACCCAGGAGGCCTATTTCAGATCAACTTAGATGTACTCAATTAGGTGAGCAACTCACAGAGGCTCATAGAAGTTACAGCTCTTTACTGCCTGAAAGTCAGGCTGGTTTTATGCCCCATGGCTAAGTTTAGCTATCCAAAATTGCAGAGCTGTGCCTCAGTTACCAGCTATCAGTAACATGGGTGTTCAGAGGGAGCCCTTGACGCAGAAGCTGAAATGAACAAAAGCCACCTGTTCTGTAGTTACACTGCCATAAACTTGCTTTCATTTGTGTGCCTGTGCTCAGCAGGAGGTGATATAAGTAGATTATTTCTCCTTTCTGTGTCTGTAGTCTCCTTGGCTCCATGTTTCCGATGCCTCGAATAATTTATGCTATGGCAGAAGATGGACTTCTCTTTAAATTTTTGGCTAAAGTCAACGAGAAGAGAAAAACTCCCTTAACTGCAACAGTGACATCAGGAGCTACTGCAGGTAGGATCCAAAGACTTGCACGAATCTGTGGAAAGGAGACATAAGCTCATCTTCAGGGCAGTTAAGTCCACCTGACTCTAGCCCACTTACTAATTGGATATATTGCAGAACACAACATCGCAGAGAATGTCCTGGATTTCCAAGGCATGCCCTGGAGAGTCTGAGTGAGCATGAGTAGCTCGCTGTGTGCTTGTCCCTCTTTCTTAGAGCTCATTGCTGCCATCCTGTCTCATGCCAGGAACTGCCTTTATCTGCTCAGCCAGCCTTAAAAGTAATTAACTCCCTGCAAGGTGGCAGCCAGTGGTGCCCCAGCATCCTTGTGGCTGTTGGCCTGGCTTGGCTGAAAACACCACACTGCCTGTGGATAGCAGCTCTGCAGAAAATGCCAGAGCAGCTGGAGACAGGCAGATGGCCCCCATGGCATTGGCATTTGTTAATCAGTTAGTCACAGCTGGCAGCCATCCTGTTCTCCCCTTCCTTCTCCTGGCCCCCCAGAATTATGGGAATTAAACCTCCTAGACAGCAAGGATGAGCAGCTTACCCTGTTCATACAGCCTCTCCCTTCCTCACGATGCCTGGCAAAGAGGAGAGCCTTGCTGCTTCCTCTTTATCTTCTGCTGCAAATGCAGGATGAGCCGTGGGTACAAGAATGTGCCATCTTTTGCGGGGAGTCGCTGCTGGACTGCTGCCCTGGGCTCTGAGCTCCTGTGAAAGGGCTCAGCTCCTGCCACTGGGACTCACAGAGCCTGCTCACAGCTTCCTTCTCCTGCACCTTCCTCTTCAGGTATTCTTGGGTCCAGACCATGGTGCAGTAGGGAAAAGAGCAATATAAAGTAAAAGAAAAAAAGCTTTGCAGTCTCATCCAAGTGGTCCATAGTGCCTATGACCAAAACCCACAAGAAGCTGCAGGAACAGCCCTTGCCAGCTGAATTTGAAGGTTGGGCTGGCTGTTGAGCTCCAGGTTGTGCATTAAGGGTAGGCTGGGCCCAGCTCAGCTCTGTGGTCCCTACACTCTCATATGACTGTTGGTGTCACCTGATGTCTGACTGTGTGTCTTTTATCCACTTATTTGCCTTCTGAAAGCCCTATACAAAGTCCTATACGACCGAGGTTAACTGGTGAGGGTGTGTAAGCAGGATAATCCCTAAGGGATGGCAGCCTTTTCCTGAAACCCCCATGATGACACCTGTTACTTCAAGATGCCCTCTTTGATGCTTGGTCCCATTGCATGCACAAGCCTGATTTCACCTCAGCTGAGCTGAGACACCAGGGCAAGGTACTGCCCATCCTCTGTTCCCTCTAGCTATTTCCAGGAGAAATTGTGACTTTAGGAGTGCTGCAGCTCCACTGGGGGACTAACAATGAGGTTATGGCTTAAACCCCTGCTTACTGTTGGTAGTTGGGTGAACATACCCATGTGAGACAAACAGGCTGGAATTCACTGTAGTAAGCGTTTCCTATTGTTTCAGCCAGTGAGGCTGGGACAGCCTGTGGGGGCTTAGGGTATTCATGCACCAAGGCCTGCCTCTTCTTGTCTTGGGACATCTTGAGCTCCCCTGCCAAGTCCTGAGCAAGAGTCACATGTGTGCTGCATTGTTATTAATGCTCCTGAGATGTACATGTTCTGCCATGTTGCTGATTTTTCTTCTTTCTCACCTTCCTCTCCTCCTGCAGCTGTTATGGCCTTTCTCTTTGACTTGAAAGATCTTGTGGACCTCATGTCCATCGGGACCCTGCTGGCTTACTCCTTGGTAGCAGCCTGTGTGTTGGTACTGAGGTAAGAATGTAGAAGCTTTGTCTCTTCTGTCACACAGAAAGAATTCCACACAGCAGTCAGATGCCCTCATAGTTTCTATGGGCACATCTCCAGCTACAGGCATGTGAAGAGCTTGTTTCTTTAAGCTCATGGGAGATTGTGTTAGTTGGATCTACAGGGAGGTCCCCTGAACTTGGTTAACCCTTGATCTGTGACAGTCCTGCTGTGGTCAACTCTAAATGCCACAGGAGATATGCATTTCAAGGGGTAGGGAGGAGAGGTGTGTGATCCTGGATGCCTGCCTTGTCACCACTCTTGTCCCCAGTGGGGATACAATTTCAGGTTGTCCTCCTTTTGAAAGGCGAATCGAGATGAAGTCTAGCAGCAGGAAAAGAACGGAGCATGTGTTTGCAGGATCAATGTGTGTCTTTTAGAAGTGCTGAGCTCCCACAGCTTCCCCAGCCTAAGCTAAAAATCTAGGGTCTTCAGTGCTTGGCACCTTACAGACAATAGCACTCGACTCATGAAAACAATGTCTGAAGATCATGTGGCTGAAAAACACCTTTATGTGTTGAATGACTTGTTCAGAATCAGATGGAGGCTTTCACAGCAGTTGCACTGAACTAAGAACAGTCTTGCAGTAGGTGAAGGGCCAGTGCTGTTCTGTAGTACCATTGCTTTGTGTTTGTGCTCTCCTCCTGCCCCTTGAAAATTCTTGCCAATTTACCTTGTCCATCTTAAGTTTCCTGATTTCCCAGCCTACTCTTTTCCTCAGAGCTAGAAATGGCTTTTTAATTTGTTTTTGCAAGCTGCTGTACCTATTGCATGACATTTCCCCCATCATGGGTTGGCAGAGCCGACAGCCTGTCTTGTAGGCCTGGGTGGCTGATTTGTCTGCCCCTTGACTGCTTAATGATGTAGCAGCTGAATTGTTTCCAAAGCTGTAAGATCCTGCCACTAGTTTCTTGCTGTGGCTGGACGCAAGGATTTCACTGCATTTCATAATTCTCAGTGTTAAACAAATGCCTCATTGTGAACACATCCCCACAGGAACAGTTTTAAGGTGACTTTCAAAGTGGCCCAGTCCTTTAGTCAGACTTGTGGCTGAGTCACTGACAAAACCTGTAACAGAGAGCTGAGGCTGGAAGACTGTTTTTTATTTATGGATCCACATGGTTGTGTGTCACAGACCTGTTGAATGTGCTGCCCACACATGCAACAGCTGTTCTTGCTTCAGCTCTTCCTTGCCTGTGTGGCAGCAGACAAGCTAGCAGAAGAGCCTAGGATGGAGGAGTACAGGGCACCAGGAATTTTGCTGCAGAGTGTGATAGCTGCAGAGCTGTTACCTCAGCCACCTCCGTGCCAAAATGCAAGAGGTGAACTGCCACAGATGACACAATGTCCTGGTTATGACCATCTGTCTGCTCCTCTGCTGTTTCCTTTTCCTGTCACCGAATCCCATCTTGGTGACATGGATAACAGGCTCATGAAAGGGAGCACTGTCCACTTTAAAACACTGATGTTACAATCAGGCTGTAGGTGATAGGAGCTGGCCATATTTACTTACATCATGATGATGTCATTCCTCAAATTTCCCCTTGAAGCAGAAGAGTATAGACGTGATGTGGGCCTGTTCTGGTGCTGTAGAGGTCTGGCGTGCAGCCATGACTGTCTGTGTGGCTTTTAAATGAGTGGTACCCTCATTTAAAAGCCAAACTAACGGGCTGTTTGTGTCATTTTCTTTTCCTAGGTACCAGCCAGAGCAGCCTAATTTGGCATACCAGATGGCTAGGTCGACAGAGGAGACAGATAACAACGAGTCTGTGAGCACCAGTGAGTCACAGGCTGGGTTTCTGCCAGAGGAAGAGGAGAAGTTTTCCCTCAAAGCCATACTGTGTTCCACAGATTCGGATCCTTCCAAATTCTCTAGTTCGGTGGTGAACATCTCAGCCTTCATCATTGGTAAGTCCTGAGCAGTGTGTCTCTGGGGCAGTGAGTCAGCTGGTAGGGCTTTGTACTCACCATGGTGGGAAAACTCACCTCCTTGATGTGATTTTGATGAGCTCTTGTAATGGCCAAAATAACTGAAGATTAAATTTCTGACTTAAAAAGAAATCCACAGATGGAGTGTGTGGGGGTGTATAGTGGGAAAGGCATATCTATTATGGTTAGGGTTTTTGTGAGTTGCTGTTTTGTTTGTGAGCTTTCAGATTCTGCTTTACCTGCTTAGAATTTGTTCTTGGGTTTTCCCTGTATCTGAAAAAAAAAAAATAAATCAGTAACCTTTGGTGTCTGTTCACAGGTTTCCTTATTGTGGGTATCTGTATCCTGACTTCCCTTGAGCCAAACATTCTGATAAACACTGTACAGATTATTGCCGCCATCCTTGTTGTCACTATCATCTTCATTATACGGAAACAGCCTGAAAGCAAAACCAAACTCTCCTTTAAGGTGAATGTCCTGGGACATGTAGCTAGAAAAGAGGTGTTTGGGAGGTGGTTGGAGGAGGAAGTGCGTGTGTTGGCCTGTATCCAAAGGGGGGTACTGGCCAAATGGACATGCATAGAATATAGGCATGATGTGAACTTTTCTATCCAGAAACTGGAAGGGCAGAACCTGCTGCAGAGGTGTGGCTGGAAGGGAAGGGCAGGACCCTGCTTTTGAAAGCAGATAGTTATAGGATAGGGAAGAGACAGAGACTGGAGGAAAGGGGATGGTTGTGAAGGGCCACATCAGATCATGGATACAGGAGGAGAAAGAACCCAAGAAGTAAACTTATGTGTGAAGATCCAAGGCTTTAAGGCTCTAAGAAAGTGCACTTTCATGTCCTCCTTAGTCCCCATGGAGGCTAAGAGATGACCATTCTCTCTTAAACAGCCTTAAGTATGAGGAACTCTGTTGTTTTCCTCTCCAAGGACACCATCCTTTCTGTATTAAACAGACACTGGGATGGGTTTTTTCCCCCAGTATAATCCTACAAGTCATGCTTTATCATATTGATTTCAGGTAGTTTTCCAATTTATTAAATTAATTTTGGATTATAATTCCATCCTCTAAACTGCTTTCATTTCAGTTGCTCTTCAATTAAAGTTTTTCTGTAAATTCACGGATTTTAATAAGTTAATACAACCAGAGTTTTCCAAGGTAGTGTTTGCAGCTTATTTTGGGGTTATGGTCTCAAAGGTGGAAACAGAAATGTCCAGGAGCAGAAAACTTAGGAACTCTCATCTAGACCTTATTTTCTGAACTTGCTTCTGAGGAGGTCTGTTCACCTTTCACTCAGGATATTCTACCTCCTTTTTTTCCCCTCAGCCACTACCCTGTCCAAGAAAAAAGAAAATTATACCTGTCACAGTTAAATCTGTAATAATAAAATCATACAATCATTTAGGTTGGAAAAGATCTTTAGGATCATCAAGTCCAACTATTAGCCCAGGACTGCCAAGTCCACCACTAAGCCATGTCCCTCAGTGCCACATCTACATGTCTTTTAAACACCTCCAGGGATAGTGACTACACCACTTCCCTGGGTAGCCTGTTCCAATGCTTGACAACCTTGTTTCTTATCTCCTTGCTATTCTTCAGACATTTACAACCTGACTGTGATTTTTCTCCAAAATCACTCTGGAAATCAAAGGCTGACCTGTTTGTTTCCCAGTTGTTTTTCTGTATTTTTTAATAGAAAATTTTTCTCCAAAATCACTCTGGAAATCAAAGGCTGACCTGTTTGTTTCCCAGTTGTTTTTCTGTATTTTTTAATAGATAATTTTTCTCCCTACTCCAGTCTTCAGAGACCTTACCAGTCTACCAAGAACTCTCAGAGTTGCTTATTTAATAGTTCAGAGATCACTTCTGCAATCTCTAAGTACATAACTTACCCACCTAGGGAAATTTTACTTGTCTCTACTGACTTGACAAAGCCAAATTTAGAAAAATATTCTTCTTTTCTTTTCTAATTTGTGTGCGTATCCGCTTTCTCTAATCATGTGTGCAGCTACTTAGCATAATTTTTTTTTTGGCAAAGCTTAAATCAAGAAAGGCCCACATTTCAGCCTGTTTGTTTTTGTAAATCTCCTTTTCCCTTAGGAGTGAAATTCGCTTCCCGCTTAGTTCCACCATATTCAGAGACCTTTCTATTGTTACAATTTGCCTTGTTCGATTTTATCTTTGCATACCAGTGCTGTTTTTCATATTTTTATTTTTGCATTTTGACTTTAGTGTCTCATTCTTCTTTGATTCTCAGACCACTAAGGCATTCTTGGTACAGCTGTAGTCATCTCTTGCGGTATTTGCTGGTTTTCTTTGCTTTGGGATAATTTGCTCTCTGTTGCTTCATTGCCTTGGTACCTGCTGGATGAAGTTCCTCAGGTCCCTCCTCTGACATTCCTCTTACCTTCATCTCTTGGTGTTCAGTAGGTGCCTATCATGGTACAGTCCTTGGTTTTTACTCTTCTCTCCTTTGCCCCACAAGTATTTAGTATTGCCACTAAAATTTGCTTCTTGCCTCCTCCTAGACCACAAAACAAGCTTTTAAAACAGGTGAACAGCATCGTTCACATCCCCCTCCCATGGTGGACTGATGTCCTTCTTTTGGGTTTAACCTTGCCTTTTCTCAGATCTGGCAGCTGAAGAGTTGGTAGCAGCCATCACTTCCCATTTACAAGGGATGCGCTGTTCTTTCCTGCCTGTTAGTCATGCCTGTGGATGTAACATATCCCTTGTTCTTTTTCAGGTACCTTTTTTGCCCTTTCTTCCTGTTGGGAGTATTTTTGTGAATGTTTACCTCATGATGCAGCTAGATGCAGGCACATGGATCCGGTTTGCAATCTGGATGCTCCTAGGTGAGTTTAGGTGAAAAATGCTACGTTCAAAGTTACTAGATTTTGTTAACCATAAATTTTTTGTACCATTCCAGGGAAGGATTCTGCACTCTGATCATCCTTGGGCAACCCTGGTGACTTGACTGAAGCCATTTAGCCAGCATGTAACAAACTTTGTTTCAAATTCAAGGGTCTTGAAGCCTTTGTGTGGACACAACAACAACCCATGAACCATCTTATGGGTCTTGTTGCCAACAAGAAATCATAGAGCATTTCTTGTTGGCTGGCCTTGAGCTGCTGTCCAGGTGGTGGGGCTTGTGCGTCTGGAGCTGAAGAAGCTGAGCTGCATCCCAAGATGCTCCCAGCAATCATGTAGATAAGGCTAAATTGCCTGAAATGCTCAAATCAGGATCCCGTTTGGGGCTGGGATAGATTGGCTTTTAAAGGCTGGTGCCTGTGTTAATGGCTTTTTTCTCTAAGGAAGGTAGTGGCTGTCTGCTAGAAGCTAACCATAAAGATGGCTGGACTTACCCTGGTGTAACACCCCTTGTGTCAGTGGCTGTGAGTAGGGGTTTCTGTTTCCTTACAGAGCTAACAGTGCCCTCTCCCTTGGCTTCCACAGGCTTTATCATCTACTTTACCTATGGAATATGGCATAGTGTGGAAGCCAGCTATGCAGCCTCAGCAGAAGTGGAGAGAAATACAGACACTGGCTCAGACAGCTGTAAATGATGGTGTTTGGCTTACGGGCGACTGAAGAATGGCTGCAGTGAAAGAAACTTTGTGGTGGGGATCCTGAAACAGATTACACCCGTAATCAGTAATGCAGGAATAAGGAAGTGGAAAGCAGGCCTCCTCAGCTCTGTTACTGCAGCTCGCAGTTCATTTAGCAGCACAGTTAAAAGGGACCACAAGATGAAAAGACACAACTCTGGCATACTCCCAGTAGCACTGACAGCTCATCTGGGGCGCTTCCCTCTATCCCTCTCCTGTTTTGTCTTTTTTCCCCAGTGTGTAGCAAGAGAACTGCTTCTGTGTGCAAATGCTGCTATGAAACCAGGCCTCACAAATGTCCTTCTTTCAGTAGCCCCGGGAATTACCTCCCCACAGATATTCTACCTGATTATACATGGAGCAGATATTGCAGTGCTACTGTCAGGCATAGACCAGATCCATCCTTCACCCTATGTGAGCTGTACCCTCTGTGTACGCGCACAAAAAAAAAAAAAAAAGAAAAAAAGGCTCTCACCAAACACTAGGTTTCACCAGGTTAAGAAAGCACCTGCAAGATTTGCATTCTTTAACGTATCAGGTCTTACATTTTTTGGTTTATTTGACTGGGTTTCTTAGCTATGTGCTCACATGCTTTAAAGCACGTCACTGCTGTGAAATGTTGGGAAGGTTTGTGGTCGCTGATTGTCAGGTGAGTGATCGCTTGCCAGCACATAGGTAACACCAGCAGGTGTTTCTCCCAACTGTACACTCCGCAGAGGAACTGCCAGCTTTAGTCAGGAAACTTTGTGGTGCAAATACTGCAAAGGCTTGAAAACAATGGGTGTCTCCAAAGAGCCGTCCTACCTCTCTGCCTCGGAAGTCACCAGTGGTGTGGCTGTAGTGTGGGGTGGTCAGCAGAACTGAGCCA
Source organism: Cnemophilus loriae (assembly GCA_013397755.1). Classification (NCBI taxonomy): domain Eukaryota; kingdom Metazoa; phylum Chordata; class Aves; order Passeriformes; family Corvidae; genus Cnemophilus; species Cnemophilus loriae. Next base: position 45,511 of record VZTF01000426.1, read on the forward strand.
GCTCTGACAGCAAGTGGAGCCCTATTTTCCTCCCCCCACATCAGTTTTGTGTGCTGGCTGCCTGGCATTAGCAAAGGATTTGGGTGTGATACTTTGGTTTGGCATTGGCCAGTGGAACACATTCCTGTCCTGGGAAGGGAAGCGCAGGAGGATCCTCAGAGGCATGAAGTTCTTAGATGAGCAGTGCCTGGTGTCTGCCCCCTGCCCAGGGGAAGCTGTGAGGGTGTACAGGGGCTTCTCAGTCCCAGCAGAGCATTCAGCCCAGAAAACACCACTAAGCTCTAGGGTCCGACTTGCTGAGGGGTGCTTTCCCTTTGGGACTGGAGATCATCTCCAGAGCCTGCCTGTAGTAAAAGGCAGGAAATTTGGAGTTGAGACCAGGGTCTATGTTTGGTTGGCAATGCCTTAGTTTTGGCTGCAAGATGATGTTTTTTTTGTTGTTTTAATTCTCTCTAACAGCTTTCCCTAGCCAAATTAATCCACTACCCTAAAAAGGCTTATTAAAGTGAAGGTGAGCCCATGCCCAAGTAATGCCACTGATTTAAATTCATGCTTCAGCTTGTACTGAAAAACAAATTATAGAATTGTGGAATGGTTTGGGTTGGAACAGACCTTTGAAGATCATCTGGTCCAGCTTACCTGACATCAGCAGGGATGTCTTTCACTAGATCAGGTTGCTCAAAACCCTGTCCAGCCTGACCTCGAACACTTCTGGGGTTGGAGCATCCCAGATAGATACTGCAGAAATCCCCTTTCCTGACATGAGTGGATGCTTTCTTAGGTGTCCTTTGTACTACTGCCTCTGAACACTGGACAATCTTTGTTTGTCAGCATGGCTCTTGCTGATGAAGCAACAGGCTCTTGTACCTGTCACTGAGTTGGAGAACTGAACAGACCCCTGCATGACTTGCCCAGGGTCTCACCAGGCATCTGATGCAGCAGAAAGGGGAATCAGACCATCTCCTGGATTATATAGCGGGACTGTGGACCATTTCTCACATGTTTCCAAGAGAGATTTTATAGCCTTTCTGCCCACCGAAAAGTTTTAATCTTGGCTTGTTTCTAGTACACTGGGAAGCTTTCTTGACAGGGTTGGAGTTTGAGGAAGTGAAGGCAATGTGTTCATTGCCTCCCAGGTGCACTTCAGGGTGTGTTTTGAGTGCTGCTTCCCCCACAGAATGAAGTTGGGGGTCTGCTCCAGTTGTCGAGTCTTGACCATCCACCAAGCCTTTCCTCCTCGTGCATATACAAAGTCTTACTCAAGCAGGGAGAGATGAATATAGAAATTAAAAGCCACTAAACTGAAGTCTATTTTGTGTAAACACATGCAAGGTCAGCACACTCCACAGCCTCCCAAAAGGCACTGAAAATGTGGTGGGAGGGCAACAAGATGAAAACTCAGACAGGATCAAAGTTTCCTATTGTACTGAAAATATAAGGATGTTTTTCCCTATCTCGTTACCAGCTTCTGTTCAATGAAAACATGAAGCTTGGGTCCTTGCCAAAGCTTCATCTGCGCTGAGGAAGCCAGGGGCCTGGTGAAAAATCTTTCAGGAGGATGTTATCAGGCACATTCCCGAAGTGGGGTATGACCCGGCCCCTTTCTAATCCTTGTGGCAAAGCCAGAGCAGCTCTGTGGCTCTCAGCAGGAGTGCAGGGTGAAGGGGACAGGGGCTGGGGTGTTGAAACGGAGTGAACTGAAACATGGGGGAGTTCAGGTGTTTGCTGATGGGCCTGAAGCACTGGCACAAATGTTCCTGTTGCCACATGCTGCAGCATGACACTTTAATGGAAACACTGCAGACCACAATCACTGTTCTGGGATCCCCAGTCATATTGGAAGCATCCTAGAAAATGAGTCCATGGAAATTCATAGCATGTGAGCCACTGACCAGGTGGCTGACCCAGGTAACCCAGCTGACCAGCCCTGCTGCCAGGAAGCTAATGATAGTCCAGCTTCAGTCTTTACCTTAATGAGGTAACCCTCTAATGGGGTTTTGCTTTGTTTCCCATTTGTCCCAGTTTCTGTGTGCACAGAAAACACGGCAGGACATGCTCATCTGTACGCGTCAGCCCACAGGTGCACTGGCGCACGGATTTATTATCAGGAATATATTACACTTATCTGTACATCATCATTGAAATAATACAAACTCTTCCTGTAATCATTAGCCACATAATAAATGGGACCACAGAACTGCTGCATGGGAAACTGTACAGAGGCTCCTCAGAGTGTCCATGGGACACAACCACCATCAGTGCAGAGACATAAATTACCTGATTTTGCACTTGATAGTTTTTCCTTTCCTCCCCCTGCCTGCCACCACCAGAAGCCTTTGCTGCTATGCATCAACTGAGTCAACCCATCTGTGCCAGCAGTCGCTGGAGGTGCCATCCCAGCAGGGCCAAATGGTACTTCCCCACAATGAAAAGGAGTGTTTCATGCCCCTTGCTCACTGCTGGCTCGGCTGCCATCCCACAGTTTATACCTACTGTGCCTGTCTTGGAATCCCTTGGGAGCAGCTGTAGGCTGGTTTTATTGCTGCTGCACCCTTCTGCATTGAGTAAAGATTAATGAAATCAAACAGCTTCCTTAAAGACAGAGGTGATGAAATCCTCTCTGCTTAGCGCTGGCTACGTTCCCTCTCCTGCCAAAGGCCATCCTATTTCCAAATGGGCAAGTCCCCACAGTGGCCATGGCCACTGGTTCAGGAAGTTTCCAGCCCTGCAAAAGCAAACACTTCCCCTTGCTTGTCTGTGAATAGGAACGGCCAAGGAGCACAAACAAGAGCTATGGGCCCTACCCCTCTGGGAATGCCAAGGTTACCTTGCATGGTTGTAGCTCCCTGGCAAGAGCAGGGCTTACGAGCTTGGCCGTGCACCTAGGGGTCTTCATTCCCTGGGAATGGCTGCCCCATTCTGGGGCTGCTCCCTTTCTCTCACTGTCCGAGTGACCTGGCCTTTTCTTTCGCACCTACTTCAGCACGCAGAGGCAAAGAAGGACAGGACAGAGGAAAAGCATAAAAAAGGAATGACCTTTTTGGGGAAAGAAGTCTGTGTTTCTGGGCTTGCGCCAGAAGGAGCCGCTCTTCACACCCCCCACAGGGACAGGTTGCTGGGTCCCTCTGGTTAGGCAGAACTTCTTGCAGCTTTGCTAGTGATTGGGCAGGCCCCAAAGGGTATGCCAAGGAAGAATCCAGTGAGAGGCAGGATTGGGAGGCAAAAATTAGATGGGAAAGGGATTGGCAATGATACCAAATGATGATGGAACTGGGTTCAGTCCCAGTTTTCCCACCATAAAAGCCCCACTCCCAATTCACTGCTGGAAGCATCTCTTGAATATGACTTTAAACCAACAAAGTGGTAAGGAAAGCACCAGATATAAAGGGGAAAGATGAATAAATTATAATAGGTTCAGCCAGCCTTTCCTAGGCCAATAATATGCTTTAGTGCATTTAAAGTTTAGAGTAGCATCAAGATAACAACTCCAGTTATATCGTCTCAACCATTTTTACAAAAGGTAAAAAGGAGAATCCTAGAAACTAGCAACAAGCCACTCTGACTAATCTGATGGCCTTCTGCAATGGTGCAACTGTATTGGTGAGTGAGGGATGAGCAACTGATGTAATCTACCTGGACTCTGCAAGGCCTTTGACATAGTCCCACACAGCATCCTTGTTGCTAAATTGGGGAGATACAGCTTTGATGGATGGAAGCGGGATATGGAATTGGCTGGATGGTTGCAGCCAGACCAGCTCAGTGTCCAAATGGCAATCAGTAAGAAGTGGTGTCCCCCAGGGGTCAGTACTGGGACTGGTACTGTGTAATATCTTTAATGATGCACAGTGATGACAGTGGAATCAGGTACATTCACAGGAAGTTTGTGGATGACACCAAGGTGAGTGGTTCAGTTGGTACACTGGAGGGAAGGGATGCCATCCAGAGGGATCTGGACAGGCTTGAGAGGTAGGTCCATGTGAACATCATGACGTTCAACAAGACCAAGTGCAAGGTCCTGCACGTAGGTCGGGGGATGAAGAGATTGAGAATAGTCCTGCGGAGAAGGAACTGGAAATACTGGTGGATGAGAGGCTGGACATGAACCAAAAATGGGTGCTCAAAGCCCAGACAATCAGTTGCATCCTGGGCTGCATCCAAAGCAGTGTGGCCAGCAGGGCAAGGGAGGGGATTCTGCTCTTCTACGCCACTCTCGTGAGATCCAGCCTGGAGTGCTGCGTCCAGCTCTGGGGTTAAGAAGGACATGGACATCTTGGATTGGGTCTAGAGGAGGGCCACAAAGATCTTAGAGGGCTGGAGCACCTCTTCTATGAAGACAGGCTGAGACAGGTGGGAGTTATTCAGCCTGGAGAAGAGAAGGCTCAGGGGAGACCTTTTAGCAGCTTTCCAGAACCTCAAGGGGGCCTATAAGAAAAATGGAGAGAGACTTTTTACCAGGGCCTGGAGTGATAGGACAAGGGATAACAGTTTTAAACTGAAAGAGGATAGGTTTAGATTGGACATTAATGAAGAGAATTTTTACAATGAGAGTGGTAGGATACTGGAACAGGTTGCCCAGAGAAGTTGTGGATACTCCATTCCTGGAAGTGTTCAAGGCCAGGTTGGATGAAGTTTTGAGCAACCTGGTCTAGTGAAAGTGTCCCTGCCCATGGCAGTGGGGACTGGACTAGATGGTCCTGAAGTTCCCTTCTAACCCAAATCACCCTATGAGTCTGTGATCTCGCTGTATCAGAATTATACTGGTGGACTGAAAGATGACAATGCTGTAGGTATTGCAAATAGCTGTGCAGTTAGCAAGTATCAAAGTGATTAAAGTCATACTTGGCAAGAAGGGGCTCTGTGTGCATGTGTGTGCTAGGTATCTATCTTACTCTCAGGTTGTACTTGCTGGACACACTAAAATCTAGTAATGCATTTCAACAGTAGTAGCTGGTGTGGCATGATCTATTCTAACAAGATGCTCAATTTACTCAGTATCACAGTACCATGCAAAAGCTGCTACAGAAATAAATTTCTCTAAAAAGGAGAAAAAAAATCATCTTTCTTTCTAACACTGTGGAACAGGCCACAGGTGCTTTGACGGTGGTTGAAGCTGTATCCAAGCTGCAGTCTGTGAATCCTGAGTACTTCCCAGGAAAGCTCAAGCACAGCTCCCGCTCCAGCAGGATGACAGGGCTGTGCAATGCCACCCCTGTGGGTGCAGGGACTGCCGGTGCCACCACACACCTGGGTGGGAAAGCCACCCTTTCTGCAGCACTCCTGCACCTCAGGGATTTCCTCCAGATACTGTCTCCCTGCTAACTTTGACCCCAGTGCACAGAGCAAGCCTGCATGCAGGCTCTTTGCCCTAAGCTGGGTAGAAAAGCATCCCACAGATCTCCTTGTTTTTTAAATTATGCTCAGGGATATTTTTATCTTGTTAGCAATGCCCATGAGGGCCCTGCAGACAGTCTCACCCCAACTACTCCTTGGCCTCACCATCCCCTCAGGTGGGAGGTCACCCCAAGCCTGGGTGAACATTTTTGCTTCTGGATGGGAAAGTTAAAGGTAGTTTAGCCACTCATTTCCATGAATCTTCAAAGTGCTCTGTAACTTTGGGTAAGCTGTAGCAATGTGAAATAATGCAGATATGTGGAAGGAAAGAAATTCTGACCTCATTTGCGCCTATGTAGTTGGCTATGCTCTATTTGGCATTTGAGGTGGAAGGAAGCTGGAGCCCTAGCAGGTGCCCAGTATCTCATCTTTCTATTGGAAACCTCTCATCCAGCAAAGGTCAAGGATAAACAACTTATTTTCTCCTTCTTGCTTCTGGGACTTGAAATAAAACAACATGGACAGAAACCTACAGCCAGAGATTTTGATTGCATCCTAACCACGACAAGGTAAAACAAGATAAGACCTGACTAGGATTTAAAGACACTAAAACTGAACCATGTTAACCAATAACCTCTACCAAATTTGCTAAAACCCCCAGTTTTCTCATCTCTAGCCTATCTCCACTTACAATATCAATGCTAAGAGTTAAAAAGCAGTGGATGGTATGCATATCTTTTCTGGTGTTCAATGCAAAGGTGATGGTTTTGAAGGCAGTACTGTCTTAGAATTTCAAATTCGCTGGTGTTCATGTTACATAGAGTACCACTTGGTGGTCACTTGGAAGGCGCTTCTACTTCTGTGTAACTTTCTTCTAGGTTGGGTATAAATATTCCTGGGAGGCTAAACAGAAATGCATTTTGTTTAGATACAAGTCTTAGGCACAAGTTAGAAAACTGCTGACTGTAATGAAAATATATCAGCACTTAGTAGTATCCAATAATATAAAAAATGCAATTCAGAACATCTGCAACTACATAGATATGTGTGTGCGTCTATATATAGGTATAAAGGTACAATACGTTCATGTATATAAACACAGACACATATACAGAAATATTCACAACTTGAACTATATTTGTAACTAACCTGAAATACTGCAGCAAAAGTTCATTCCGATGAACCATTAATAGAGCATTTCCCAACTTTTGGCTCTAACCATAGTTAAAATGTTCACACATCAAACTAAACCTTTTGCTATCCTAACTTTCTGCTGTTCTAGCTCTTGGCTATCTTTTTTGCTACCCTAATCAGCATGTCAGAACCAAGAGTTTCTCTATGGGGACTGTAAGAGTACCCTGCCTAGTGTAAAGCTGTGCAGCTGCTGAACATGCTTGCAGCCATGAACCCTGGGCACCTGTTGATGGTAGTACTTCCTTGGATGGTAACAACTTGCAGATTGGTAACGCATAAAAGGCAGGGAACCTTCGGCACACAGCTGCCGATTCATCGCCGCAAGGTTCTGACTTTTGCTGGAGAGGAGTTCCCTGATGAGCAGCGATAAAAGGGAGTGGATGGTGCGGGTGGGAGTTTGACGGGGCTCACGGCATCTCCCTCCTGGAGCTTCCAGAGGAGCTCCTCGTTAGTCCTGCTGAGCTTCTTCTTCTCCTCCACTTCTTTCTCAACATATTCTTGGAGATTTGCATTCTCCTCTGACAATTGCCTGGAGAGAGAAGCAGGGCAACATGTAAGGCACTCCAGGGCAAAGATGGTGGCATTCATGCAGCCAGGGCCAGGCAGGACATTGAGCACCTCCTCCCCTCCCNCTCTGCCCCTAGGGCTGCAGCTGAGCTCCTGAAGCTGTGGCACAGCTGTCCTCAGATCTCTTCACTGCTGGGTGAGAAAGGCATCTCCACAAGTCACAGTTTCCCCCCAGCATGTGATTCAGCCTCCAGATGCACCTGTGTCTTTGCTCTACACCTCTTTGAGGCTGCCAAAGCTTAGATGGGATGAGCCCCAGCCTTTCTCCCCGGCCTTGTGACACTTGTGGATTGTCAGAGTAAGCGCAAAGAGGGATGACAGCAATTGCATCCATGATTTTTTCAACTCGCTGCTACAGCATGCAGGGAGTCTGGCCTTTCCATGCTCCTAGTTTTAGCTGATGTCGAGATGCAGGACACAGCTCAGCTTCAAGGCTTTCCCTCTGTCGCTGTGTGGGTGTTGATGGAGTAGCTGCTGCTTGTTCCAAGGGGAACCTTTAGTTAAGGAACCCCTGGTGGTGCTTCTTGGCACCCCGCAGGCCAGCTCTCTCACCAGTGCGATGGAGACACGCAGCTGCTCACACTGAGCTAGCCAGCTCAGGCATCACTAGAGGCAAAAGAGTCAGAGGCGGCCCTCGCATAGAGCACTGAAGTTTATTTACTCATCTGTCTCGATGCAGTCCAAGGAGGCAAGGAGGCAAGGGAGGAGGCAAAGGAGCAAGGGGGCAAGGAAAAGGACGAGGCAAGGGGCGAGGCAGCAAGGGGGAAGGCAAGGGAGGAAGGGGCCAAGGGACCAAGGGACCAAGGCAGCAAAGGGACACACTTCCGTTTGGGATAGACTTATATAGGGATATAGGAGGGAGGTGGGGTAATACGAGAACAACCAATGGGGATGAGGAGGGGACGGAGTGGGGGCTGGATTACATCCTCTTAAGGGATACAAGGGGCATCTGTCTGTTGGCCAGTCAGACAGACCGAATCTCCATAGGGTCAATGGGGGAGGCCTTTCTCACTGAGATAAGGGGGAGTCTTGCACTTTGGAGCCTGCCCACCAGCGGGCCCCCTCTGTACCTGGGCTCTCTGGCCCCCCGGCCACCACAACTGTTGGTTCAGCCAGTACAGCACCCTCTACTCTGTAAAAGGTCATGAGGCTATGGGTCCTTCTCCAGCTTCTTCCTCCTTGGTCCAAAAATAGCCTCTATTCCTGACTGCAACACTAGGGAAACTTCACCAGCAATGACCAGGGAGGTGTTCTCCCCAGAATGCCCAATAACTTAATGGCTTTTTGGGAGCTGGGGCATGGAAATCTCCTATGGGCACCACAGCCTATAGAGAGTCTGCACTCATCAACCAGGTGACTGGTTTTGAAACAAATGGGGAAGGGCAGGTAGACTGTGGGACCTGATCGAGACATGTTTTGGGCATGTGCTGACAACCCCTACGTCCCAAAGGATGCATGCAGGAGCACCAGGCTTCTGCAGCCCCATCACACTTGGGCAAGAGCCAGCTCCTCGTGTCATCAACCTGTGGCAGCTCTGGGCAGGCACCTAACCTGATTTACTGGCAATTTAGGATCTTATAGAATGAACAGGGAGGAACCTAATCTTCCCTTAGGTGTTTTCAGTGTTCAGCAGCAGCTGGGTGTGGCTTTTAGATGCATATAAAAAATTCTGCTCAGCTCCTTTTGTGGGTGTAGCCTGAAGGCTGTAGCAGATGTCATGGATTGCTGGTCCACTCACCAAAAGCCTATGAGAGGGTGGGGTTGGCATTTCTGATTCCGTTTAAAAGACATTTTTTAAGAATTTCTGCTTTTTTAGCCTCAACTCCTACAGAAATGTAGCTCAGGTAATCAAGAATACGTCTGTTTCTTCTCCCAGTCCCTGAAAGTTCTGAACCGTGGAACAGTGGGTAGCAGAGTCACCTTGATCTCTTGGGTGTTGGAAACTATCATTTTTCAGACATCCCCAGTCCAAAGGACCAAAAAAATGCTGATTGATTTGGAGGGAGGATCTGAAATGCTGGGAGATCAGATGATTTATTCAAGTGCTTGGGGAAGTCCCAGCAGGGGCTTTGTGGAGCTCCCGCATCCAAAACTGGGTCATGATCTACCTGCAAGGCTCTTGTCCATCCCCTTGTACCTGCCCTTGGCTGTAATTGGAAATATCTCTGTGGTGCACCCCTCACCCCCTGGTGCCTGTGGGACCCCCTCCTGACACTGCTGCAGCGACTGGCTTTGCCCTGGCTCCCCTCCCTCCTCTCACTGCTGCTGGGCTGCCACAGCCGCTTGCCACACCCAAACTGCAAGTTGGCAGAAATAGCTCTAATCTGGGGCAGCTCCCTGAGCTTGTTCACGCTGCACTTCCCAGGCAGTGCCACTACAACAGAAATCAGCAGTCAGGGTGGTTACTGCTGCCAGGAAAATGCATGCTTTAATAACTCTAACTTTAAAGCCCTGGCTGTCCATATAGCTGCCCCACAGCTGTCCCCAAAGAGTTACTGAACTTGAAAATTATTCTCCTTGAAGCTGACTTTCCAGGCTGACCTTGAGATCAGAATTTCTCCTAAAAGGTGTTTTTGATAGCAGTACCTACGCAGTTGCAGGCAACAAGCAAAGTGCTGCAGCTGGATGCCAGCAGGGAGTGGAGGGAGGGTGCTGTTCGCCCAGCCCGAGACAGGGAGCTGCAATGCAGCGATGCCAAGCACTGAACCAGGCACCCTGTCTGCTGTCAGGCATGGAGAGAGACTGCCACTTCCAGGCCACAATTCATCCAGCCCAAAAGCAGGTGTCTCAAACTGGTCTGGTGAACCAGACCTTAAAAATACCCAGTTTTCCTCCCCCAGCACAGAAATGCTGTAGACACCCACCTCAGACAGTGAGATGTGTGTTACAGGTATTTACAATCAGATGAGAGAAAACATAACCCTCACCCCAATCTGAATGTTAGTAAAAGCAGCACTGCTTTTTAAGAATATCTACATGCTGGAGACAATGTCAAAAGGCTGAGTCATTAAGAAGTGAGGCATGAGAAAGACAAAAACTAAAATCAGACATGAGACACTGACAGTTTAAAAAATTCGCTAAAAATTAAATTTCATTTTGGCCAGTGGCATCATTTTTGGATGCAATGACAGCTAAGTAGCTGCAGTGCTGGGACAAGACCAGCTCTAGTTTCTCTGTCTGGCACCCCTTCTCCCTGCCTCCAACTGCGGTCTCCAGCCTTACAGCATAATATAAACTCTCTGGGACAGGGACTGTCCTACCCTTCTCTTTATATGTCACCTAACACAAGGAGCCTTGTCACCCTTGTCACCTTGTGACAAGGTTGCAAAAAGGCAGTGCTGATGAAAAAAACCTGCCAAAGGTTAATCCTGCCTGGGTGACAATGGCATCGTTATGATGTCTTTCCCAAGATTTTCCAATTTCCCATCCTCATTACCCACTGACTGATGGGTCTTAGGGTACTGATACTGAGATCAGAACCACTGCAAGCTTGTTCTCAGCAGCATGTCAAAACCATGGAAATACGTAGAGATACATGGCCTTGCTTATGTTAAAGGAAGAAAACCCCAATATAAAAATATTTTTTTAATAAATCAAGCCGAGCTTTCAGGAGGAAAGAAGTTTTTCCCCTTCTGAAATAAGTGTCAGCCTTGGACAATTAAGACCTGGAGCCTCCTTTCAAGCTCAGACAGATTGCAAATACCAGCACAAACCTTGTTATGACAGTATTTTGCTCAATCCTGGCTTTGAGTTCTTCATTCTGCTGTTGCAGCATCGTGATTTTTTCTTCCAGTTTTAAATTTTTTTCAACCTGCAGCAAAGGAAAGTTTGTTAAGTCTGAAGAACACTCAGCACCTGATCCAAGATAATTTGTTCTATATTAGCCTGTGGAGCAACTTCTAAAATCTGAGGATAGGTGGAGGTAGTTATCTTGACTGCCGCTGAGACTTAGAGATCTGACTCACACCACCACATCATACTGGTAAAGTCCGTGCGGCCATCAGCAGAGCACTGAGCAGGGGCAGAGCTGAACTAGCTCTTACTTCTAACTGAGGAGGAGGAGGGTCTTGGTTTTGTTCAGCGCAAATAGATGTTTTCCTCAGTGGTGCCCCCACAACTTGTGTCCCTCAAGGAGCCAGCGTTACCAGACATTGGAGAAAGTGCTGGTGACACTTGAGGAGCATGAGGACACCCAGCACAGAAAGCTGCCCAGCACTGTGGTAGGAGTGGTCAGTCTAGTGGTGAAGGAGGAGTGCAAGATGGTGCGATGTACATTGTCCAGCCACAGCAGTCTGACATCCAGCCTCCAGGATTATGATTCCTCAGTTATGGAGAGGAAAGAGTCACCCACCAGGGTAGATGATGCCCAGCAGCAGCCTTAGAGGGCTGCTGCATTCTCATGAGGTGGGCTGGCCTCTGGAGACTCTTCTCACTACTGCTGACAATGTCGTATTGAATGACAGGCTTAAACCAGACATTTAACTTTAAGCTGTAACTAATTGAAATTAACCCTATCCCAAGCACAGGTAGCTTTTATTCAGCACAGTTCAAGGGCAGAGTTTGGGGACATCAGCAGCAGTGTATTAGAACATAAATAAGATGTTTACAGGCATGTTCCACAGCCTCAGGTGCCCTGTTTTCCCCAAGCTTTGAATTTGACATACTTTATCACCTTAGCTCTTGGTTTTCCAGCAGTTTGAATTTTGCTGAATTCAACACTTTTGAAAGAAAACAAGATAGTGCAGGGTAACCTTATCTCTGTGTGAGCTTGGTTATTGAATTTCCCAACCTTTTATAAAGAACCAAAATATTGTGCACTGGGAATAGCAATAATTCACACTTAATGGTGGAGACATCAGTTTTAGGTTGTGTTTTCCAGTCTATGCAGGTAATTGTGAAGGATACTCCCAATTCTCAGATATTCTGGTCTGTCCCAGTTTATTTTGTTAGAGCAGCACACGGATTCTGGCCCTGTTTTGAAATGCTCTGAGAGAGGAATCACCATCACGGGCTCTCTCTCTGCTTCTTCAATAGTTTTCACGAGTAGTAGCTGTGCCACCTCCATTTCCAGCCTCCCTTTCAGCTGCCAAGGAGACAAGGCTGACCCTGTGTTTGAAATGCCCTCTTGTGAGGCACCCCAACTTTCAGAGCATTTGGAGATGTCCTGTAAGTGTTCTGGCACTCACAAAGGTCTATCTTGAAATGGAAAGCAGTTGTGCCTTTGGGCCACAGCGGACCCAGTGTTTTACTGTGATAAAGGGCAGGAACAGGATTGTGTGCTTGTATGCAGTTACTGAGCAAAAGCAGCTAAATGACCTGGAATTACATAGGCTGTTGTTTGGGATTTTTTTTCCCAGTGTTTCCAAATGCTGGCTTGGCTCCAAGAGTAGCACGTTGGAAGGAGCAGAGATAATAAGCCTCAGTTGCAGAGAGGCACTTTTCTCTACATCCACTTACTAAAGCATCTGTTCAGCAAAATAATCATCAGAGTTCTCAAATTTCCCTGTAAATGGAAACAAATCTTGCTGAATGCTGTGCTGAACCAGCTGCCACAGCTCCCAGCTGAGCTATTGCCTCATCCTGTCACCACACTGTATTTTACTGTCACTGCAGGTTATGCTGTACAAAATGAATCCCCTTTCCCACAAAAAATGTAATTGATGGTGAACTGGGGAGTTCTTCATTAGGGAATACCACAAGCAAAGGATGAGAAAACAGCATAGCCTGCAGAAAAGCATCACTCGAGGGCTGGAGAGACCTTTTCTAGAGTAAGCTTTGCTAGGGACTGCTTGCTGAGTATTGCTAATCCACACATGGCTCCCTAAATGCCTGCAGAAACAGCAGCAAGACACACCATGGCTCAATCTTCCTCTACTTGCCCTCTCTAGCCCTAAAAGGCTACCTGAGTCCTGTAGGGGCATATGGTGCAGGCTGGTGTACCCTGGACTACCACAAATTTCCCCTTCTTCCATTCTTCCTCCACCACTTACCTCGCTGTCTAACCTAACATGCTGAGCAGGTACAGTATGAAGAAGCAATCCAGACTGATGGATGTGAACCTCTTTCACTGTGTCGTGCCCCAGCCTCATGTGTATACTCACCCCTCTTAAGTTCATCTGCTGTAACCAAACTTTTCCTATATTACCTCTGTGATGTCTTCTCTGTAGGAAAAATGAAAACTCACCTGTTTTTCTAGCTCCATAATCATCTTCTCCTGTTGGTGAATCTGGAGGTTCTTCATTTCCAGAACATGTTTTAAGCTCTTCAAATCTTTTTCTAAGTGCAGATACGGAGCTCGCACAATCTAGGAAATATATCAGTGATATACATCTTCAGCTATAAGAGAGAGATTCCTTAGTGTAACCCTGTGGTTTAGGAGAATCAGTGGTGTGAAAACTACCCAGACCTGGTCCTCTGCAGCCCATTTGACCCCTGATATTTTCTCCTTGACACCCCTTTGGCTAAGATTTGTGACTCTTCCTCAGAGCTCAATGTTTGGGGTCTCAACTGGGACCTGCCCCCCTGTCCCTGGAGTGAGGATCCCATTGCTCTTCATTGAATCAGGTGATGTGTAATACTTAGAAACATGTATCTTAATGCCTTTATAGTTAGAGCGGTCATCTACCTTCAGCTGTTCCTCAGTGTTTTTCTTCAGAGCCTCTTCAAACCGGTCTGCTTTGGCCTTAAGAGATTGATTCTGGAAGGTGAGGGTGTCTATCTGGTCCTGGAGGGGAAACACACCAATTAACACATCAACTGTGTTATCAGCCCACTTACATTCATACTGGTCAGTCTGTACCGCCAAACTACCAGGGAAGCTAAACAAGGCTTAGAAACCCCTGTAAGGTGACATTTTTTTATGTAAGGCCACTTGAACATAGAATGGGGTGTTTGATAAGCCTCAGGGAATCACAAAATCCCTAAATCATCTGTGGCTGATGCTAAATCACACTATCACCTTGTGCTGGATGAGAATAGACATGTCTTTCCTTGGAAGAGCTGGCATTTATATCACATGCATGATTGTGTGGTCCCTAGAGTCCGAATGAGGCAGGAGATACCTGCTTCTTTCACCTTTCTTCTAACATGGTAACAAGAAATGATGAGTTAGTGGTGTGGACTTTAAATTATGATAATTTCATCTCAGAGCTATACATGGGAACAGCATGTTATTTTAAGCAATCATATTTCTGTTACCATCAAAGGCATTTCTGTCTCTACAACACCTGTAAAATCCACAGTTGCTGTGAAAGTGGTATTTTTATCTTTTGCAGTTGTGATTTCTTGTCTGGAACATTACATCAGCCCTTATTGCAAAACTGCTGACATGCCTCGAGCTGTCACAGCAGTGCAACAATGTGTGCTAGTCAGGGCATTTAAAAATTGTAATTCATCTCTGCCTATGAAATTAAACAGGGCTTGCATTGTTTGCTGCGGCATCTTTACTTGTTCACACAACAGTTCCAAACTTAGCTTGTGTCACAGGGGCACAGTTCTGCCCTCCACTCCTTGTGATTTCTTCATCTAGGGAGTGAGAACAGCATGGAGTTTTTAGAAGGATTAGACGACCTTGACCTTGGTGTTAAACAGTGGGATGTGGGAGCTGTGATGTGCAGGGTTGACCCTGGCCATCCACAGCCTGGCTGCGCAGCAGGGCCAGCCCTGGGCAACCCACATCAGGGACTGCACTGCCCTCCGGTGGGACTGGAGATGTGTCTGCAGCGTGGGACCGGGTTTCCCACATTCAGGCAGCAGGGAGGAGTCTAAAGCACAGACACGGGCACACGGCCCGCCAAGGAGAGGTCACGGTTTCTGAGCCCTGGGGGTGCCTGCTGGCGGGTACCATGTAGACAAGGTGATGCTCACAGCCACTGCAGGTGCCAGAGTCCTCCCCACCATGCAGGGAAGAGCTCAAATTTGCCAGCAGATAGCAGGGTCAAAAAGACATTTCTTGCTTTATCCAGATGCCTTTTTGTCCCTG
The DNA here is from genome assembly GCA_013397755.1 of Cnemophilus loriae. NCBI lineage: Eukaryota > Metazoa > Chordata > Aves > Passeriformes > Corvidae > Cnemophilus > Cnemophilus loriae. The sequence continues at coordinate 60,584 of VZTF01000426.1, forward strand.
TAAGTTTTCTCTCTCTTGTGAACCAGCCAAGGGGGAGGAAAAATCCTGACAGTTTGCTGCTAGATCCCAGTCTGGACAGGCAGAGCACAAAAGGTACCACAGCTGGTAAGAGGCAACAGCCTGGTGTGCTGGCAGGGGGCAACGTGTCTGGGGCTGCCCCGTCAGCTGCTCCAGAGCACCACGACAGGGGTGGGAAATAAAGAAACTGCTGACCTGGAGTGACAGACGCAGCTTTTCAAAAGTCTCTTCTAGTTGTGCCTTTTCCAGTTTGTGAGCAGTATTCAGTTCTGGAGAAGTTACACAGACATGACATTACTGAGTGAAGTCCAGCAAACCAGGGTCCGAGAGCACACATTTCATGAGCCAAGCGCAATTTGGGATGCAGTTTTAGGACATGGAAATGGAGTAGGAAACTGGTAGCAATATGCTCTGTGACCTTAGGCAAGTTGTTCTGAAAATCAGAATTCCCTGATCTTTCACTGTTTGCAGATACCTCTGTTTCTATGTGACCAGATTCTGATTTTTCAGAACTGCTCAGAATTCTCAGCTCCCAGGCACTCTGATCTGAAATGGGTCAGTCTGACACTGGGCCATTTGCCAGTTCAGAGTGAGTATCCCTAGATCAAAGAATTTAAAATTAGATACATTTAAAAGCTTGGGTTGCAATTTCTTTGGAGAGATAGAGAGGAGGGCCACCATCTCAGATACAAAAATACAAATGACAGTGCTTCTCCCCAAGCTGTGGCAGATGAGCTAAGAGGTTTATTCCAGTAGTGAGACAGAGAAGACAAAAAACATGATTAAAGGTTTTTCTGCTGGAGTAACTCATCCTGGCCATACTAATAACCAAAAGTTTAATAAACAAAGTGTAATAAAGTTCAATCTCTAAAGCAATGGCATCAAATCATCATTCAGTGCAGTAGTAGCAGCAGCCTTTTTAGTATAAGGACACTGTATTTTTTGTGTTTCTCCCCCCCCTCCAAGGCCATGGGTTCTGTTCTCTAACCCCTGCTGAGCAGCCACAGTCACAGCAGCGATGATTCCATCACTCCAGTGCCGTGCACAGCACACTCGCCCGCAGCGGCTGCAGTGCCTTTTCCAGGCACAGGAGGGCATTTCGGACCCGCACCAGGAGCGGGGAGCACAAACTTTGGCCACCAGACCCTTGATGAACCACAACTGAATTTTATCATCAGAAAATACGAACAAAAATGGAGAGATAAGAATCTCCTCAAGCAAGAAACAGCTTTTTACTTATTTATTTTCAAAATCGCATATGTTAATTTACAAATGCTATGCGAGATACCTTCTCTGCCCATGAGACAGTGGAATAGACTGTTCTCAGTTCATGTTATGCTCTGGACTGTGTCTCTAATTGACACAATGCAAACCTAAGCAATATGGCTTGGTTTGGGAAACGTGGGAAAACTTACTAGAGATATTTACAATGTAGAAAAAAATAGGGAGATTGTACAGATAAACGTCAGCTTAAGCATGCACAAAGGCATGTGTTTAGATACTGAACTGGTAGGGAGGCAAGAGCTCTGTCTGCAGCATCAGTCCCATGGCCAAACTGTAACACAAAATAAAGATAACGGTGCTGAGATGCAGCTTTGCACCAGTGCGTGGCTTTGGTCTGCTCAGCATGGCCAGACGTTTGCTACTGAAAATAATGAGTCTTGTTTTTAGAAGCAGTGTGGTCATTTCAGCACCTAAATTCAGAGATATCCCAAGAGCTCTATCGTCCTGAGCGCCCGAGGATTACGCTCTTGAAAAAGTATGTGTGTGAAGTGATGTGGAATTTGGATTCTATTTTCAGCAACACAAAGAGAAAGCCTTATCTTTGACCCAGAGACCCCCCCTCTGAGAATCTTAAGTCAAAGTTAGATGCTGTAGACTGCAGACATCTGTCCCTCTGCCCTAGCATGAACCTGGTGGTCCACCCCACGTGAAAGCACTAGACCAACACAAATTTTCTGTGTAATCTGCTCTGGAGGAAGAAACACAGTGTCAATACAGCATTAATTCCTGCTCTGGAACAGCTGTGCAGCTGTTGGGTTGTCTTTGGCTTACCTTGAATCTTGCAGTCATTCTCATCCTGCAGCACTGTAATGGCCACTATGTGGTTATTTTCCAACTGTGACATTGCAGCTTCATGTACAGCTGTGAGATCTTCCACCTGTTCCAACAACAGTGAATGCAGACACGGACACATGGTTAGACAGGCTGTGGCACACTGATGAGCCACTGCTAGAGAGCTCCAGTGAGCTGGAAGCAGCAAAGGGATCTACTGAATGTGACACTTCCAGCACCTGAGCCAGTTTTGCCATGTTGATGCCTTGAGTGGTAGCGTGTAGTCACTGCTGATGTTATTTTTGTTCTTTTAACTTAAGGGTGATGAAGAGGTACATAAGAAAGCAAAAAGTCAAAAAGCCCTTAGGTGGAGATGCTGTTTATTAAATGTTCAGAAGTCTCAACATTCCATTAATCTAAATTATGATAATGACCACACAGCCCATGGCCATCATGGGAGTGAGGAGTGCAGCTGGAAGAGGGCTGTGGGCAGCCTGTGTTCCAGTGCAGCCTGTGGGTTTGGGACTCCTTCAGTACATTGTTTGTTACTAGAGTTGGCTAAAGGCAAAATGAGATCCCCAATGATGGTCTTTTGAGGTGAATCATTAAAGGAACTACAATGAGAAGTGATGATCAAGATTAAGTCAGTGATCCAGAGCACCTTCTGAATGCAATGCATCAATTTGCTTTTCTGGAGTTTGTAACCACAGTGATCTTATTCCCTGCATTTAACACAGTATTGTCTGTGATGCCGGGCAAGGCAGAGGATCAAACTATTTTACATTTACAGTGAAACAGCTGTTCATGTCTAAATGACTTGACTCTAAACAGCTTTATTTGCTCACAGTTGTGTAAATAATGGTAGGAAGTTACCGCAGCTGAGTTTGCCTTGACTGGAATAAATGTTATTTCACTGCTTTTAGTTGTCAAACATATGTATTAGGTAACCCACCAGAAGCAACATTTCCAACCATATTTGAGAAAACATGCTCTTAGAATAAAAGTTAGGCATTTAACATGGAATTTAAAATTATCCAAACTAATTTTCGTAATAATGTGGGAGATAAGTCAGTGGCGAAGAACTGTTTGCAAAATAATGGGGACCCAGCCTGCTGATATATTGCATGACAGAGCCGAGAAAGGTGGGGGGCTGATGACTCAAAAGGCTACTAATGAGGCAAGGACTATCACCTGACTTTTCCCAGAGCACCATGTCCTTGTATATGATGTCTGTAAGCTGAAGCCTCATGAGCATTGCCATGTTCTTCACCTTGCCCCTGCTGAAGCCTTTATTCGTACTCTAATTGCTTCTCGACTGAACAGCACTCAGAAGGTGAAGGGGTCTCCTCTCGCTGCCACCATCCTTGGCAAGCTATTTATCGATAAAGCCAATTAAATATGTCCCAAATGATCTATAGGGATTTTTCTGCCTTCTGTGTGTTTCACATCCACATCCCAAATGACTCTCCTTAATCTTCCAGTGTGATGTCCTGTCTGCAGTTTTTCATGGCAGAGAGTCAACTTGGCACTGGGAAGCAGCTCTCTTGGATGCTAATAACTTACTCTGTGGGCTTGATCACCTCGCTTAACACAAGTCATGTTTATTTCTGGCTATGGAAAGTACCTCAGGTGGGATTTTTAAGGCTTCATAAAGTAAAACCAAGAGGAGCTCTAGTGGGAGAAGTTCAGTAGGCTGCTGGACAAAACAGCTTGAGCTGAGCACCTCAAGTGAGAAACACTGGCAAGAGAGATTGCAGCCTTTGCTTTGCAATTCTGCCTTAAGCTGCAAGGAGATGTGAGAATGCACTGGCACACAAGATCAGTTTGTGAGGAGTTTGGCTCTCATGCTCTGCTACCTCCTCACAGAGAGCTGAACCTCCAAAACTTGACACAGGAACCATGTCTCCAAAGAAATAACAGCTATCTGGTAGTGAACTAAGTGGTGACTGACGCAACACAGCATGGAAGATTAAGCTGTGACTGGAAAACATTAAGGCGGGATGACTATCTTCCAAATTAGATTTATGGATAGAGAAATACATGCAGATCCATGGTCAGAAGGATTTTGCTGTTGTTATTGCCATCACGAATGCAAATTCAAATCCCACTCATGCAGGTGGGCAGCTCAAGGACAAGACTTTTCTCACGTACAGTGTAAGAGCTCCATTTCCTTGGCCAAGAAACACTGTTGGTGAGCAGCTTTCCAGCCTGTCAGCCTGCCCTCCGCTGATCCAAGAGCGCTCAGCACAGGATGGGTATGCAACAGAGCAGGAATTCAACGGGAAAACCTGCTAAAACTCATCATGCTAACTGAACTATGAATTGGAAATATGGGCTAAAACTCTGAGATACTACGGTCACAGCAGCACTTTCAAAGCAATGGAGAGGAATGTTTGTGTTACCTTCAGTAATCAGGGAACATGGAGCTCTGGAGCAAACCAAGAACTATTTGCCCCACAGAGGGAAAGATGTGTTTCTGTGTGATGAATAGAGTCACAACAGATGAAAACACGAGAAAAATAAGCATACTTCTAGTCAAGTCCTACAATGACCTGTATCACCCTTTCTTGCACTGATCAGCTTGAGAGGAGAAGAACCACCATCTGCTCTTGTGGTCCTGAGAGCTTGCAGAAACACTTCAAAGAGTAGCAGAGCTAAGCTATAAGCTATTTCAGCAAAATATTAACAAATTCCTTCGCAAATACTGTTGTCAGGTTATCCAGGAGAGGTAAGCCTTGCAGCTAGAGCCAACGTCTTCTACTAGGCAAACTGACACACTGAGACAGTGAAAGGAAAAAAATTGTCAAGGCTTTTGGGAACACGACCCTTCCTTCATATCAGAAAGAAATGCAGAAATTTTGAGGGGCATTGAAAGAAAACCAACTTGCATAAACTGAAATGAGAACCAAAAGACATGGTTCTAACCATTTACAGAGAAATATTTTGAAAAATCTGTTTTAGAACATGAAAACCTATTTGATAGCACCTTCTAATACATCTTTGGAAATCAATTTATTACAGAAATAGGTAGTTTGTGGTGGTGGTGTTGGGGAGTGAGTTGCTAGAGTTGCAGCTGGAAAAATCAGAACTGTACATGCTGCACACTAAAGGCAAAATGGGAAAAGGCCAGGTAAAGGCATTACTGCCATAATCCAGTGCAGGATGTTCCGCCGCCATGTGAGAGGTGCCCAAAGTTGAGTTACAGTGTTTGTTCTGACAAAACCAGACAAAAGTAGCTGCTTGTGAGAGTACTCCTATCTACACACAGAGAGCAAAGCAAGGAGAACACTTGGGATGTACAGTCCAAGAGATTAGACTGAATGGTGGGGCAGCAATCAGGGGACCCAGACTGTATCATGTACTTGATGTTTAGGCTGCATATGTTGCATGGGTGCTATCACTTCACTGTACTGCTCCTTAACTAGCAAATAACAATAGGCATGGCTCTGCTGGCCTGACCTGTGTGGAACAGGTTCTTGTTAATCTGTGGTTTTAGTCACAAATTGACTAAAATAGGTGGGTTGAGGAGCAAGTATGTGTGGGTGGCAGAGCTAATCTTAATATTTTTTACTGAAAAACATCAGGAAATATGTAAAGACAAGACATGGCAATGTAATAGACTACTGTATAGAAAAAAACAGTAGAACTAATGGGGAGAAAGAGCAGTAAAGACATTCAGGATCACATTTTTGCAGTCACAACTCATTACCAGCGTCTTCATGTTGGAGTGTTCAATATATTTCATTACCTGAGCTCAATCGGTACTAGGATGGATTACTCTTCAAAGGCAGCAGGTGGAGACTGACCTGATCCTGATGCTGCAATTTGGCTTGTTCCAGCTGCAGCCTGTGCTGCTCCTGCAGGCTCTCCTTCTTGGTGTTGTACTCCTCCTGCAGCCGCTGCTCCAATGCCTGCATCTCCTCCTGCTGCTGCCTGCGGAGCTGCTTCCCCTCCTCCTCGAAGCGCCTCTCCAGCTCCTCCTTCTCGCTCAGCAGTTTCTTCCATCTCGCCGTGTTGAGGTCTGTGGAGACAAGACCACACAGTCCTCACACTGCCCAGGACCAAGCAGTGGCATTGGGCCTGTTTGTAGAGCAATGATCTTGGCGCTTCTCTCCCACTCTGATTTACAAGGGATGTGATTGACCACTTGACCCAAAGGATATGCATCTCATACATCCCATTTTCGACTTGTTCAAAGCTGCTCATCCCATAAACCTGTCTCCAGCTCCAGCAAGGACCATTCAAATCCATTAATGCACACTTGCTTGAAATATTTTTGTATTCAAACCACTATCTTCTGTGCTTCATAGCATCAGAGAATACAAATGAAAGGCTGATACTGAAGGCAATCAGAAAATGCAAAATTTTTACGCCAGTGAACTAACCCAGTGACCAAGTCTCAGAATCCACACTACTGTTTTCCAACAGTTCTATTGAGTCAAGGAAAATCAGTCTGTTTCCCAATTTCGTTCCTCATCTTTATTATTCCCCAGGTCCCAGGAAAGCAATGTCACAAACAATGTGTCCTCGGCCTTTTGCTTTGCTAAAGAACAGTTGCAATAAATCCAGATACTGAAGGCTTGATACAAGCTGCACAAGATCAGCCAGAGTACATTTAAAGAGCAAGTCTGCTTACTTGTAAAGATCTAACAGGTAAGAAGTGATTAAAATCATCATGACCATAACATTCAGAATACTGGAGAAGGAGAGATGGGTTTCTAATGGCACCGCTACATCTTCTTTCTGATTTAGACCCATAGCTGATTTAGAAAGATGATCAGGTTTTTGCACAAACTGACTGCATATTTATCCTTCCTTTGCCTTTCAAAATGCACACGGCATGCACAGACCTGTACGGCATGGTAAGTCAGAGGATTGGGAGCAGCTGTCTCCCTGCTGAATGCTTCAAACCCATATTTATCCTACGACCACATATTTGTTCAGTATCTGTATTTTCCTGCCACTTTCTACTACAGTATCAGACTGTGCTCATTTTTCCCAGGATAGCAACAATTTGTCCAAATTACCACTGCTGTCCCCACAGCCCATGTTAGGTGCACCCATGCAAAGTGGTTTGGGCACCCAGACTAACCATTCCCTTCCCCACATAGCTGTTTTTCACCCTATTTAGAGCTCTGCTTCCACTCTTACTGGACACCAATATCCAGACTTGCTCAGTATGTCCAGACAGATAAACACTACTGGGCTTCTGTTCTGATCCTGATATTTTCTGGAGCACTGTGAGGGACTCTGTCCCCATCAAGCTCTCTGCTCCTTATGGAAAGAGAGTGAACCACTGAGTTTAGCTCCTCAGTGGCAGTATAGAAAGCTTTGCCACTTGCCTTATATCCAAAATGGAACAGCACAGTAGTTGGAATGTCTTGTCTCCTGGCAGTCTGGATTACAGCTCTAAACCCTCTCCCTTGCTTTTTGCTTTTTTATTATCTTTGGCATGTAAAGTGATCCCAGAACAGGGGCGGTTACGCTTGCAGCTCTGCCTTCAGTAGGATTCAAACTTACTCAGGCTTTAAATAGGAGCTGTAATGAACCCCATCTCTCTCCAGCCTCTCTAATGAGATTACCCACACACAGGGAGGGCTGGGCAAAGAAACAACGTGCTCTAACCAAAAGAAAGTCCATCTGAAACACATCCTGTAACCTGAAATACAAGACTATTCACAAATCTGACCTTGATGCAGGTGCAAAATGGAGGGAAGAGGGAAGCAGGGAAAGTGAGCTTGCATGGTATGTTTCCCATACACCCAGCAATGCTGTTGGAGACAGAAAATGAGGAAATTTGCCCTATACAGAATATGAAACACCTCTAATGAGGAGGAGTGATCCCTACCCTAAGTCTCAGACTAAGACAAATGAGGCCGAGGACTGAAGTGCTGAGGAAAAACTGAATCTCTTCTTAGCAGGGAGATGGACCTTTGGGCCTGGCTCTCCTGGGACAGACGCAGCAGAAGGTAACACCCATGGAGCCCAAGGGTCTGCAGCTCTCCTGTCCAGGGAGCAGGAACCAGTGTGGGAGAGCCTGCCCTGCTGGAGCCAGCTGTGGCTTCAGCATGTGGTCCTGGTGAAACAGCTGGGACACCTCCAGCAGGGACCCCATAACAGATGCCTGAACAGAAGACCTGCTAATGCTGCTGGAAAACTGTGAATTTAGCTTTCGGGCATCAAGACAGGGATACTGTTAAAGTGAGCTACTCTTGTAGAAAAAAGAAAAAAATCACTCAGAAAAGTTATATGAATGTGTTACTGACATAGAACAAGACAAGCAGAGCTCAACTACTATTGGTCTGTTGTGAAGAGTTACTCCTTGGTTTTATTTTTCCTTCTCTACGTATCTCCATTGCTGCTTACAGGCTGGAAATGACTCTGACACAACATGGCATTTCCTGGGATGACTGTGTGCTGGGTTAAATGAGACCAGCTACTGCAGCTTCCCTACTCCCTGAGCACTGAGTGCACAACAGATAAGCAAAACCCACTTCAGGCTGGGCAGGGAAGGTGAGGGAAAGGTAGATGTCACTACTGGACTGACCTGCCCTCACCACACACAGTCGGAGCCACAGTGCAGCCTCCCAGCCCTGGCACTTTGCATTCAGGAGGGCAACTCCTATGGGAACTGGGGACCGGTGTCTTGTGGCCTCACAGATGGACTGTTTCCTTCTGACATGAGAAATGGGCTCTTCTTCCTGACCCTTGGCCCCAGGCTTACAGACAAATCACAGCCACTACACCCAGGTTAAGTGTCCTCTGACTGGGAGGCATACCCAGGAGGAGATGGCACAAAGGCTTTGGCTTCCAAACTAGTGAACACAGATAATACAAATTTTAAACTTGGCTTCTCACTGCCTTTCCTTCATCTAGGTTTTTTATGCATCTTCATACCTCCTCTCAACTCACTTCACGTCATTGGTCTGACAGTAAAGGAGCAGGTAATTTTGACATTTAATTTCCATTAGTTTGAAGGGAAACAGCTGGTATTCAAAACCTCTTTATTTCAATAGACTCAGTGTTGCAGCTGAAAAGTGCTTATAAAGATCGGTGTCTTGAGTGTAGAACAATTGCTTGTCATGTTTTCCTAGCCTTGCTATTTCTAGCAAAATACATGAGCAAATCTTATTGCTTTAAATAACAAGTCCCTCAGTGTTTATAGAGGCCAAGATTCCTCCCCAGGACTGGGAAGGGAGAATCACTTCCCTATTTCACCCATGCTGGTTTCAGATGTGGTATGATACTTTCTTAGCAGTGCTGGGGGTAAAAGTGGACAGTGTTGTCTGAACCTCAATATTTTGCCTGGCTCCAGAAGGATGCAGGTCTCCCTAAGATATTTTTACACATGCTCTACTGCTGCTATTGCTTCAGCAATGGTTTTATATACCACAAGAATTTTCCCTAAACATATATTCTTACTTTTGTGAACAGTGAGTTTTCTGTTGCAGTTTCATTGCTTTGCACAGCAGAATCCTGTAGTTTCTGTTGGAGTTAAAGACTGCATGCTGTGAAAACCAAGCACATTCAGCACCCAAATTATAACTCTGAATTACAGCTATTGCCTAAAAAACTAAATATTAGACTCACTGCCTGTATCAACCCTTGCTAGTCCAGCCTTGTTTTACTGATTCATTCAGGCATTTGCATCAGTGAGTCTGACATGGTGAATTTACACATGAGAAATCAGGAATTTCTGACCAACACCCATGCTGTTTAACTGGACTGGTTATTTTCAAATTAATGAGAAACTACTTATTAAAGTGATGGAGGCAAGTCAGAACTACAGCTTGGTTGTAGTCAAAATAACACACTCTGATTTTCCCTGAATTTCTTCATAGAAACCCAAGATTGCTGTTGTCAAATAAAGGACTGTTTAATTATTTGCATCAATCTTGTACAGTGTTGTACAACACACAGATTCATCTGACAGTGAGACCAAAATAATCCTTCTGTAGCACAGTGCACTGCATGTCTCCAGTAGCACCCTCATGTCTCCAGTAATAACCTCAGCTTGATCCGCTTTAGAGACTGCAAAGAACTGCACTGATGAGAAATGCTCTCATGTACATGGCATTCACCATTTCACCCTGTCCACTGTTTTAAAACACTGGTTGTTTCACAAAATTAAGTTTTATAGTTTTATACCAAAGGAAAACAGACTGTCCAGCAATTTTTGACTTACACTAAAACACATAGACATTTACCTTCCATAGGTAGGGATATATACTAGGATTTTTATTGCTGATGAATTATTTCACATTCTGCTGACGTGCAATACCTGCACATGTTCATCTTTTTGTTCATCCCTACTGGGAGTGCTTCTAGCTAGCTATGTTGCATCTCGGGTTGCACAGAGAGGAGTACCTCCACCAAGCAGGTGACCAGCCACCTGTGTCACTCCTAAACAGCCTCTGCTCAGCATCTTCCTGTCTCCCAGAGTGACAGGAGGAAGAGGTGGCCTGTAATGACTCCTCTCCATTACACATGCCCACAGGACTACTGAGGAAAGGACTCTCTCACAACATCTTTTCCCTTTCTGAGGAAGAAAGCCCATACACATCTACAGCTTATCTCCCTTCTGAAGCAGTACAGCTCAGGCTGCTTTTCTGGGGTGTCTGTGGTTCTTACCAAAACTGTCCTCACATATGCCATCAGGACTCAGCTTTGTGCAGAGGAGGTGTCTGCTGCTGCTTGTGCAAGGGCAATGGCAAGTGCAGGCAGTGCAGTGATCTCCTGTTACTGAGCATGCTGCTCTGTGACCCCCAAACAGACAGGCAGTTATATCCTTGGCAAAGTTCTCTTCTCCAGCAAAACCACCAGGGATATGTATTCACTTCAGCTGTACAAATATGGTGTAAATGGAAGCAGAACTCTTTATCTCCAGCACTAAACCTTTCTTTCCTTCCCATGTTACTGCCACTTAAAAAAACACTCACGAAAATGAGCAAACCCAACCTGCTAGATTGAGGTAGGGCTTTCAAATGAGAGGTGGCTATTGAACCGAGAGCTTCAGATGTGCCCTGCCTAAAGAAAGCACCAGTGGCAACAACTCTTCTGTAAGAGCTGTAGATTTGCAGAGGATGGAGGAAGGCAGGCGTCAGGGAATAACTGGAAACCTGTTTTGCTATTGCTGCAGTACACATTGACCGTGGGGATAATAAAGCTCTCCATGAAATGACAATCAGCTGAAGAACTTCAGAGGGGCAAAGCAGGGAGCACAAGCTGCTGGGCATCTGGAAAGGGCTGTGCTCAGCTTTTCTGAAGTGGGTTGTCGTGGGCAAGGTGAAGGCAAAGCACAGGGAGGATCTGCAGTTCTGCCCATCCCACAGGGGTTTGGCCTGAGCCTCCCTTTGCTGGCCACATCATGCTCTGGCCACATGGCACAATCTGTGCTTAATGGGTGACCCAGCAACTGGGCTCCCACATGCAGGCAAAGCTGAGAGGTCCCCTCTATTCACAGCTCCAGTAATCAGTGGTTTCAACACCTTTTGGTACTCAGGGTGTCCCCTAAACCAGTGGTCCTCCTCTCCATTTGCCCTGGGGTAGATGAACCCAACATCACACTCATTCTGAGGAGATTTAAGCCCAGAAGAACTCAGCCTGCTGGCTGAAGTGAGAGCAAAAGCCCATCTTCTCTCTGAGAAGTGGCAATATCTTTACGCTCTCTCGCCTGCCTAGATCAGAAAACAAAAAGGAAAAGAGGGGCATGCAGATATACAGGGAATACACAGACCAAATGAGATGCATTGCTCTTTCTGTCTTTCAACCAGGAAGAGACCTTGGAGATATTAACAAGCAAATTCTGAGCTTGGTGTCCTTTGGTTTGTAGCTGAACCGCAAAACACGGCAATGTTTGTAAGTTAGTGATGCATTCCCAGTCACTGTGCTCTGCAATGGTCCCAAGACCCCACTTCTCCTCACACTGTGCTTTCTCCTCAGCAGTGCTGGTGTTTTAGGACAGAAGCTATGGATTTATGAAGAACAACTTGTTTAGCAAAGATGCTGCACAACTGGCTCCAGCGTGTGTGGTGATGAACCCATCTGCACAGCAAAGAGGTGAAATTAAGGTTCCCTGCAAAGTCACAAAACCCTTTGCCGCTGGGCTTCAGGAGACACTTCATCACATGTATGCAGGTTCCCCAGGATCAGGTCACAGAGGAATCATAATTGCTTTCGTGTAAAGTGAGAAAATCACTTTGTTGTTACTTTTCTTGTACTACTTACCAACTTCCTCCCTGATCTTTGTAAGCTCGACTCCTAACTCCTTTATTTTCACAAGGGCATTTTCACTCTGTTTAAGGAAAAAGAGAGAGAAATATGTATAGCACCCAGGTTTATCCCAGATAAGCACTTTCACATGTTCATTTAGTAAAGCAGATTAGATTGATTCCTCATACTACTTTTTTTTTTTTAGGGGAGGGGAGTGAGATTATAATGAACTCATTCAGTTTTTAAATCGAGCTTAGGAGCCACAACTCATAGGCTACAAATACCTTGTATGTCTACAAGTACGTGTACACACACTCATGTGCACACGACAGTGCAGAACACTCTATTTACTCCTATGTGTCTAAAAAGACATTTGTATTTTTTTATAATTTTGTGATCAATCTGCGTACCATTTATGGCTGGACTGCATGTAAAAGATGGATTTATTGATTCTGTTACAGCTCTTTCATCTATTTAACCCTGCATTTAACCACCTCCAATCATATTAATATGTTCACACAGTCAAACTTGCAGAGCAGATTGCTGGACTCACGCCACTCTAGGCATGGTGAGCATTCCCATACCAACACCACTAATAACCTGATGTTCATGGCTATCTCCACATTTATTTCTGTGAGTTTATTTATTAGAGCTCCTTTCCTTGACTAGTCTCAAAAGTAATCTGAATATTTAAGGACTAAAATAGATGAATTGGCTAAAGGAAAATTAAAACATATTTACATGAGCAATGCTAAGGTGTTATCACCAAAATGCGAGGGCTTTGACAGCAGGTATCTGATGAGTGCTGTGCAAACTGACAAACAAAATTCTTATCTCTATCCACTGGAGTTTGATTTAGTACAATAAATCCCAGCATAGCGATTCAATCATATGGGCACTTTAAATTGGAATGTATCATGAATCACATTAGAAAGAAGACAAAGGAATGTACCCTGCTGGGAAGATCACTAATGATTAATAAAACTAGATCAGGTTACTATAAATATGTCCCGGGTTAGAAGAGGTCAAGAATCCTTAAAGGACACTACAGAAAAACCATATTCAAGAGAAAAAGCAGTACAGTAGTAAATTGAATTAAAAGGAGTCCTAGAAACCAAATCTTTCCATATTAAGCAAGCAAGGCTAATAAAAATCTAGGGCACAGACAGGATTTGTTTGGCTGCAGGATACATAGCAGATAGGATAGCAAGCCAGTTCTATATTACAAAAATGAAAGTGGAAAAAAACATTTCAGAACTTAATGTTTCTGTACAGTTTTCCTGCACCTAACTTTTAACTCTGTTAAGAGAAGTAACACAACTTTATTTCTGGTAATGCCAGAATAAAGGAATCTGGAAATTGAATTAATCCTTTACATATTGCCCTTTTGGGATGATTTCCACCAGATCCAAAGGACACACTTTCCAGAAAGTTTGCTGTAAATGGAGTGATAAACTGAACTGATCTGAGAGCCTTGAAAGCTTGAGGAGACCCAGATGATGTGGGCATCTTTCTTATTCAGTTATGGGAAGAAGCCAGGAGTGCAAGGCCTGGCTCCTCCAGTCAGCTCCATACTCTGCTGAGTAATGCACAGGGGGCTGTGTGCCAGGACTGCAGAGTGTCCAGTCCTGATCAACTGCATTAGGCTCAGAATAAAATTATGTGGCTTCTTATGGACTTCTTTTTCCTAATTAGTCAAAAAGTTATGGGGAAAAAAACAAAAAGGCCCGGATAAATACAGCCTGATATGTTAAAAAACCAGACCCCCTCACACAGATTCCCAAAGCAGCAGCCTTACAGGGACAAGGTTTCCCCTTTTGGAGAATACCATTGCATCTGCCCACGCGGTCTGTTTAACTCACTGGAGTCATTTAAAGAAGTGCTCTTGACAGAGTGCCAGGCCTGGTGCCCTTGAAGGCGTGTGCACAGGGATATACTGGATGCAGGGCTTGCAGATGGGAAGCACCCACTCAAATTACCAGCTCCCATTATTTGAAACAAAATCCACTCAAAGCAAAGGAGCTCTCCACAAATCATTACCAGCACCTACAGATAAGCAGAACTCAGCGGGATTGTTACTATTCTCTTTACATGAAGAAAATTAGAAGCAAGTAAAAAAAACCTACTTTTTAGGGAAAAAAAGCATTTAAAATTTTGATCCCCCATAAGAAACATTATAGGCTCCACATTTTACATGATGTTTTATCTTAGATAAGGTTTTCCCTACCCTTGAGGACACTTGGTGGTGGGATCCTCTCCAAAAGTGTGGAGAATTTCCATGGTTCCAGCTTAAAAATGCTATCCCGTAACTCCAGCTCCAGCATGGGCACCAACCCACCAGGGCAGCGGGGGTCATGTCTGCCTCCCACCACCCTGGGGTTGTAGCTTCCAGAGCAGAGCAGCCCCTAGGGCTACCTTGAGCAGCCAGATCAGCACAGCTTGTGTACCTTTGCTGTCATTTTACTGCTCTGCCAATACTTCTTGCATTGTGTTTTATTTTGGTCAGACCTTCCTGTCTGCCCTTTGGGACCTCATATTTATGTTTCCTGGGAGGTCAGATGTGCGAGGGCTGCCTTCAGTGCCAGGGCCTCAAGTAGTCCCTCTCTCTCAGAGGGTTCTTCTAGGGAGCAATAGCACACGAGTCGTTATATTCCTGTTCTGCAAGAAAAGCGAGGTGGAGTTTTGGCTGATCATTAAATCAGCCTTGTGGTTTCCTGGATGTGCAGTGAACTCACAAATCCCCGACATCTTCTGTAACTGCAACCTGCTTTGTCAGTGTGACATGATGGGTTTGGACTGCATGTGTTCCTGCGACACTGTAAACACGACAGCAATGCAAAACAGAAAAGCCCCTGCTTGTTATCATCAGCGTGGCTCCGCAGATAACCAGCACCTCACTGTCAGTGTAGCCAGGGAACTGGGAATGCCAGCGCTAAGGAAACCAAACACTACGGAAGAGCAAATCTGGATCTGACTTCGGAATGTAAAGCTATCACGTTCAGTGCTGAGAATCCTATATATCCACTGTCAAAACATCAAAGCAATTCAAAAAGTCACAAGCACACAAGGAAAACTTCCCCAAAACACATGGATAAGAAACCAAGTCAAGAGGATTTCCCACTGGGTTAATCGGTCTTCATTAATATTTATCTCAACAAAGTATTTGGAAGAGAAGACAGGGTAAGCAGCTGCCCTCCCAAGAGCTTTGTGCCCACTAAGGCTGAGCATATCAATGGAGCTTTGTAGGGAGTCTCTACTAGGTCACCACTTGGAGCTGAGCCATTGAGGGTGAGCATCTAAGGGCCAAATCCATCTTAGATTTAATAAGGTTCAGCGACTGTACACACCTGTTTTCAGCAGGTGAAAAGATCAGGGACCCTGTAAGATGGTGAAAATATCCACTATTTCCAGGGCAGCAGTTAAATGGCAAGGAAGAAAAAAAATTGCTTTGATGTGATCTGGAATTCTTTTTTTTTTATGCCCAAAAATGTGAAACCAAAACAGTGCTTCTTGCACAAATTAAAATGTCGCATTTACTTTTCACATACTTTAATGAATGATGGACTGCATTACTTTTTAGAAAAATGATGACAAAGGTCTTCTGTTGGCTGCTTCCCAAGAAATTACTCTGATAATGAAGTAACTTTCATAAAATAAGATTACGCTCATGATGGAGATGAAGAAAAACTTCTTCCTCATTCCTGAACTCTGCAACATAACGATTAAGTCTTGTGTCTGGAATACGTCCCATGTCCTCAGACAGAAAGAAAAGTAGAATAAAACAGGTGGAATATGTTTGCCCTACTGCTCTGTTGAATAGAAGACACAGTAGCAACTCTTTTTCCTATCATCAGCTTTATAGCATACAGAGCTCCCAATATTTCTCCTGTGAAAGGCTTGATGCTTGACTGCATTTCAGCCAGTGGAACAGACACCGAAAATGGCACATGTGAGTTCTCCATTCAGCTCAAAACACCCTGAGAATGGACTAAGGTATGGCTTACATTGCTGCAACAGCTCCAGAAAACAAGGCAGGTAGGCAGGCAGTAGGCAGAGGTGTAGGAAGAAAACAGGAATTTGTACAATTAAATAACAGTGTCCAAACCTAGCAGTGTAGCTCAGAAAAAAATCAGCTGAATTTAGATATAACCCCATGCAAGGACCTAGAAAAATAACTTGGTAGGAGATGTCATAATATGGACCTGAGGATGGGCAAGATGCTGGTGTTGTCCAAACAGATTAAGAGAGGAAGTAGTGATGAAAGCTTGTGGGCAGAGGCTGAATGGGGCACAGAGCAACCTGATCTCATTGAAGATGTCCCTGCTCCTTGCAGTGGTCTCGGACTTGATGATCTTTAAAGGTCCCTTCCAACCCAAACTATTCTGTGATTCTGTGGTTCTATGAAAGGCTCTGCTTTAGGTGCATGGAGCTTCAGATGACACATCCTCAAGGAGACATCATCAGGGAGACAAGTCAGGATTTTACCTTGGACCAGGAATAACTGAGGGTGGGGAGGCAGATTTGAGGTTTGTCTTAGAGTGTCTCTCCTCTGAGAACTACAACCTACCTGAGAGATACTAATGAATTTGAAATACTAATTAATTAAACCTCCAGGTACTTTTTAACAATAGGTAAGGAATAGTAGGTCCATTATAGAAATGGAAATGGGTCAGATCAGGCAAGGAACATCAGAAAATTGCTCAGACCCACCTAGGAATTCAGCAGCAGCTAGGAAGTAAACACAGAAGCTTGGAGCTACCTTCCCAAATTGACATGACTCTCCACCCTGCCAACTTACATGGTTGCTTATATTATAAGATCCAAACGTATGTACAGTATCTCCACTGTACAAACACTTCTCAGTTCTCTACAGTATCTCCTAAAAACTTCCTGCACACAGATGCTCTGGGGCACTTGTTATTAAAACTGCTCCTCTGGAACAGCTTTTCTGTATGCAGAGCTTTCAAAATATTAAAAAAAAAAAAAATCCCTGACCTGCAAATGGTGCTTAGTCACTGTTGTGCTGTATGCAGACTTCCCTGTGGCAAGGTGTTATATTATAACTGAAAAGAGAATCATTTATATTGGGAATTCTCTTGTACCAATAAATATTTCAGACAATACTTGTAGAAGCAATAACTGAATCCGACTGCAGCTGATATTCAAAATTACCTACAGTCTTCCTTCAAAAAGAGGTGTTTTAACACTGCTGTTCAATCATCCTGGTTGTCAGGTAATCCTTCCTTGTAACACCCTTTAGGTTAAAGTTTACAAGCACTTAGATGTTCCACAGTGACTGCACTTTGACAAGTTTTATATTAACACACACATTTTTTCTTAACCTGGTTAGTAGCATATCTAAAGCTATATTTGAACTTATTATTAGGTAAGTGGGAGACGCTATCAGTTTTTCATTTAACAGAGTTAAATGAATATTTCAAAAAGATGAACTCTGACAGAATACACTGCACAAACATGTGTTTCTGCCAAGATATTTTCTATTAAGCAAATTAAATGCATGTATTCATTCTCTCACTCTTCTGTACATAAAATCCAGGCAAATTTCCAGAAGAATAATGGGAAAAGCTATGCGTTTAAAATGTCCCACAACTTCTCTTGCACATGCTCTTTTCCTGCTGCCTGTAGCTATGTACTTCCTTTGGCACTGACATTTCTTACATGACCCATTTTGGTGCCTGGGAATGTGTTTGATTTAGATTCACACAAACAGAAGGAAACAGGTAGTTTCGTCTTGTTTCACTTCTCCTAGACTGGAGGATCAATCCTCTGCCGGAGATGTGCAACTTTAGGACAGCTAGAGGCTGAATAATCTCTCTTCAAACTTTAAAACTCTCTGCAAGTTTCCTTTATAACTTGTACTCCACATGGCTATTAAAAATGTAAGAAAAACAGAGCAAAATATCAAACCGACTGTCGCTACAGAAGACGCCAGCAGTCCCTCCTTGTTTCACGAGCATCTAACCCTTACATTTAGACTGCAGGACAAACTTATGTAAGGCACTGCAGTGCATGAGAAAGCGACACTTAGACCTGTCCCTGGCGAAGGGGAGATCAGCACACTGCAAACAAGCCGAGCATCGCTCCCCTCTCCGCCACCCGGGAAGCGCATCCGCCACCGACCCCAGCGAGAAGCAGCAGCACAGGCTCTATCACGGCTACCGTCCTTCCCTTTCCCTAAAGGATAAAAAAAAGAGGCAAAAGTACCGTCTCGTCCTCGCACAGAGAGGGGGGGAAACACGTGGAGCAGCATTTGCCCATCCTGGCCGGACAGCCACCCACCGGACCGACACCCGCCGGACAGCCGCCAGCCTGGCCCGGAGCCGGAGGATGAGCCCCGGGCGGTGACCCTGTCAGAAAGGGATGTCACGTCCCCGCGCGCCGAGACCGGCCAAGGGGACTTCTCAACCTGATGCGTCCCGGGGCGCCGGGGGATGCCGGGGCCGGGGGCGCGGCGCCGGGAGCGGAGAAGGGACGGTGCCGCGGGGTGGGGGCGGCGGCGGAACCCGGCGGCTGCGGAGCCGTGGTGGGTTCGCCCCCCGCGAAGCGCTGCCCCGCTCCCCGCCCTGCCGCCGCACCGCTGCTCGTCCGCTGGATCCGGCCTCTCCCGAAAAAGGTTGCTCCGGCTGGCAAAGGCTTGCCCACAGCAGGGCACGTCCAGCAGCGCCATCGCAGGGAAGTGCCGGGGCGGGCGACTGCCGGGACGGGCTGGCAAACTTCGCAGCGACAGCCCCAAGGGCGCTGAAATCCGAGAGTGAGCCTGGGCTCTCAGCCGGGGTGCCGCTGGGTTCTCTTCTTCGTGCCGCATCCACAGCCGCTGATCACCGCAGTCCCCGTCCTCCGCAGCCGCTCGCATGGTGCCTTTAAGCTGAGCGTGTCCCGGCTGGCTGCTCTCCCGCACCGCTCCCAAATCCGCTCCCGGCACGGCTGCGGTGCCTCTGCATGGCGGCTCTGCCGCACTGGGCCACCCCCGGCCGCCGTGTGGGCTCTACGGCTGGGCACGGCTGCCCCGCGGTCCTGCGCGGCTCTGCGCGGTCCTGCGCGGCTCTGCCGGCGCGTCCCGGGGCGAGCGCAGCGCAGTGCGGCTCCGCGGGGCCGGGCGCGGGCGCTGCCTGCCAGCGCTCACTCCAGACTGCGACACCGGCCGCCAGTTCGTCCGCGGGCCGTGCGGGGTGTCCCCCCGCTCCCGGGTGTCCCCCAGCCTCCCGAGACGCTCTAATCTCCCCGAGAGGACTTTTCCTGAAGTGGTTTATTTAAATCGCGAGGACGATCAACATCCACTGGACCTCGGTGACTCCTTGTAATGGCAAAAACAGATCTCTGCAGCATACCCAGAGACTTTTGTAATTCTCAAGGGCTGGCATAATTTTTTTGGCCATATATATATGTATTTACACCACATAACCTAAGCCTGACGTGCATGTACACACGGGTGTGTTGCGTATGTCCGGTCTGTATCAGTTTGCCCACTGGGAATACATTTTCTTGGCTGGACTCAGGACACGGCGCTGCAGCAGCCTCACTTCTCCTGGGCTGTTGCCTTTGGCATGACATATTTTCCTCTAACAGTTTACATTAAGGACAATGCTGGGAAAAGGCAAAAGAGTTCCATGACTCACATCCAAGGTGGTATTTGTGCTGTGTCCACTGTTTAAACCTGAAAACCGCTGTTTTCCTGAAAGCCAAATCACTACCAAACATACAGAAAAGTGGCATTGCCCTTAATGCTGAACCAGAGCTCTGCCTTCTGGTGGGAAGGATGCTTAGGTCTGTGCTTCTCTGGACAGGTATTTTTGTTTAAATGTATGTTCAACTGTGGCTGGTGATGTAAAAAGTGATTTTGAAAATAGTAGGAACCAACAAGAATGTCCACCAAAACTGTGTTAAATTACATTTAAATGCTCAGGTAACTCCAGTTTGTGTCAGCTTTATTCCCTGGAATAAATCGCGTCCTCCCAGGACTTCAACTAAAGTTTTAGAATATCACAGTCAAGTAATTAAAGACAGATAAACAAACAAACAAACCCAACAACATAGAAACCCCACCTAACAGACAAATAAACAAAAAACCAAACCCAAACACCAAACCAAATTTAAAATTTCTCTCAAAATACATGTCTTTTAACTTTTGTGTTCAAGTCCTGATTTTCTTTACAGCACCTGAAAATGAATTTGGTTGGCTACTGAACAGCTACAGAGTAGAGGCAAAAAGAGACTTCCTTGTATGGTGAAATAATTTCAGCCTCACTGTAGAAGCTTGTTTTTCTGCCACACAACCTGAAGTCTATAATTTGGATCTTTTACAGTCCAAATCCCAACTGGAAAATTTCTAACTGCCGTAGAAAAAACCCTACATAACCACTTGTAGACGAATTACCACAGCCACTTCTCTGAGCTGGCTATTAGAATTACAGTATTTAGATCCACATGTCTGACTATCAGGCAGGGAAAATAAAACCCGGTCATTATTCCTTTTGTTATGCTTTTAAAACTAAGTACCCGACTTCTTCAACTGCTTCGGTAATAATGGGGGATTTGCTGTTTGCACGGGATTATACATCTAAGGTAAAGATTAGCTAGCAAGGTCTATGCACCACTTTAGTGCCACTTAAGCACTAAACTGCAAGAGAAAATATTTAAGTGAAACTTAAATGAAGCAGAAATCATCTGTTGTCCTCCTGGCAAGGGTGAATTGAGGTTCCAGAGGCTGATTTAGGATTGATAAGGGGTAAGGATGTGCTTGGGAGAGCTGCTGGGTTCTTTGGTCATCTTAGATCCTTCTGGAGAAGGTGAGACCAAACTCAGTTTGAATTAAACCTCATCTTTCAGGTCAAGGTGTGTAGCATTAAGGTGAGAAAAGACCCAAGCTGAGAAAGCAAATGGAAAATAGAAACTATTTTAAAGAGAAGTTTGTCAGTCAAACACTCAAACAAGGAGGATGAAGAAAGAATTTAGGAGGGGTTTCTGTGGTGGCAGCATGCTGGCAGGTAGGTTACTATGTGGAGGACTTTGAGCACATGCCTGAAGGCAGCAATGCCTTGGGAATTAAGGATATAGAAAGGAAAATGAACATAACTGAGACAGGAGCAAAACACTCAGCAAAGCAGGCACATCAGAGGAAAGGACAGCCCCTAAACCCAAATTCTATGAGAACTGGCACTTTAAACAGCAGGTTCAAAACAAGGTTTTTAAATTAGTGATTCTTAATTTTAAAATGCTAGAGTCATCTGCCTGATTTCACTGGCATGTGACACTTGGATCAAATACTGAGAGGAATAATACTTTAAAAAAACCTTGTTAAGCACAACAGACGACCAAAGGCAGATAGATACACACCAGTGCAGACTTCTGCCTTTGTACACTGAAAGAATTGATATTTTCAGATGAGGGTAATATGTAACTCCCACCTATTGGGAACCAAGTGACCATGTGGTGCCAACCACAACACTGATCATCAAGCTGGCCAAGATTGGGAGTTGCTGAAGAAGTGTTAAGTGGGGAGGAGGCCTTTGGGGGAAGAGGACAGGGAGCTGCAGTAAATGGAACTATTGGGCTGAGCGGAGATAATGAATGGAGCTGTTCAAAGATCAATCCTGGGGGCAAGTTACATCGTTCACTTATGACCCTGGTCAAATATTAGTGAGTGCTAATGAGATGCTGGGATGCACTGTCCATCAGGGGGCTAGTCAAAACACCATGCTTGTCAAGCTGGATGCTATTTAGGGCTACAGGAGTAGTCATGATAAGAAATATAGAATACTGAGCAGTCCAAGGTCCCAATCACAGGAACAAATAACAGGAAATTCAAGTAGAAGATGGAAACTCATCAGCTGGAAATAAAAGCAAAAAAAAGTGTTTCTTATCCAGTCATGGGATGACTAAGAATGATGTCTACTGTACAGATCTGAATAAAGCAAACACAACCTTAGGCTCTAGGAAAGACTAAGAGGGAAGTTTAAATGCTTTAAGAAATGCCACACAGAGACCTCACCTGAAACCTCACACAGTTCTGGTCCCCCGTGTTTGGGAGATAGCAGTTCTGAGGCAGGCAATATATAGTCCACACCACTGGAGGGGTGCCATGTAAATACACATCTGCTTCTTCTAAGAAAATAATAGTAATGTTGGAAAATGATAGGTTTCTATAAATACAGGGAGAACACTGAGAGGCAGAAGTACTTCAAGGTCAAAAAATGTATTTACGTAAGAATAAAAGGGTGTGAACTTAGGCATACCTATGTCACAAGAGATTCTGAAACAGTCCTCTGGTAGAAAAAGAAGACTTTCAAGCTGAAATTTGATCATTTTAGGGAAGATGTTATAAGATTTGGCAACGGGGAGGGACTGGATTTGATGACCCAGAATGAACTTTGCTAGCCTTTCCTATCCATGCAATACTGCTTGTCTGTGCATTGTCACCAATATACTGCTATGCTTTTTGCTGATGGTCCACACCCAGAATGTGAATGTGCCTCTGCCAAACTGCTTTGCGTGGAGCTCTGTCCCAACAGATCTGGCTCACATTGCCCTTCAAGGCAGAATGAAGTCTGTGGATAAGACAGAGATCAACATGGGCTGGGAAAACCTGCATTGTTAGTTGAAAAACCACTTTTCATTAAAGTTGTTCTGAAAGAGAAAATACAGATAAGTTCCATAAAGAAAGGTGTTCCTTATGTATAAGATAAGCAACAAATATAAGAAGAAAGAAGTCTGATAAAATTAGATTTTAAAACATAAAAGTAATCGCAGAAAATGAGAGTCTTAACAGGGTATGTTTTACAATATTTATTGACTTCAGGGGAAACACAATGTAGTTAGCACCTCACAGGGTAAGGTTCCTAGGTAATTAAAGGCCAAGGAGGATATCTACATGTTCCTAAATGTCCCATGGGAGTTGCTTAGTCTATAAACAACCTATTCTAATGGTAAAGAGGCACCATGGGCAGCAATTTTTCCCTACAGTGACAGAATCAATGCTTTCCTCCATGATGCACATAATACAATTCCTATTTACTGTCCAAGCAATTCCAATATTTTACATCTATCTGAACTAAATTGAGAGAGTTCATAGGGATCAGGGATAAATTAGCCATATTTTATAATTTACTATGGTCCCCAAATGGGGCACATTATTCTGTTTAGCTCCATAATGCTCTTTATGTATCAGTGCATACACTCTGCTCTGTAGAGAATAAACAATAAATCATCAGGGTTCTATACATATATTCTAACATATATATGAAGATTTGGATTCCTAACCATTGGTATCTGGCTAACCATCCTGGGAGAGATATAGTGCTTTCCCTGCATTTTCACAGTGCAAAAATATGGCGAAGTGTGAAGATGGAGATCCATGGAGAATGAAAACCAGAACCAAAGTCTCGGGAAAGCTCTGGGAGATAAAGGTAGTAACAAACACAGTGCTATGTGTGTCCTGGAGCAGGAGAATCCTCAAGTGAACTGCATATTATTCATCCTTTTTGAAACACTGGAAAGCCTTGCTGAGGGGCACAGCATGTGAAGTATGTCAAACAAATATTTAATTTAATTCGAATAGATAACACTCTGAGGGCATGAGCAGCAAAAGACAGTACAGGAAACATGAAGGGATGCAAATTTGTTTGCAAGAGGACTGCCAGCCCTAGGAATAAGTTGATAAGGCAGTATCCAGTGCTTATGGAAATAAACTAGGAAACAAGGAAAAAGCTGAAGGAGACAGTGGTTAGAGGTGAGGACCAAGGAGACTGAAGACAGCACCATGGGGATACAGAGAGAGGTAATGGGGAGAGAAGGCTGATGTGGGGCATACCAGAAGTTCAGAAACTGCTTCACCTGGTAAAGAAACCGAAGTACAGATTCAAAAAAAGACATGAAAGTAGGGAGAAAGGAAAGATTGTTCTGCAGATGGCATTTCAGAGGACAAAGGGATATGCAGTGGTGAAGGGAGACAAGGAACAGGAGACTGCAGGAATGAGGAGAGACGTGACAGTCAGATTGAGCTGACCTGGTGCATAACTGAGACGCTGCAACTTCTGCAATGTCTCAGCTCTGGAGAGTGATGGATAAGGCAGGCTATCGGCAGCGGCTGCCTCCTGGCATTCTCTGCAGTCAACAGCGGGAGGCGACCGTGACACCGACATTAAGCACCTCCAAAGGATGGCGGTGAGAAGCCTGGTTGGTGGTATTCAGTGACGGCCAGGATTTAGTCTAAGGCAGTGCAGAGGCAGGATAGGGCAATGCTATTCCAGTAATTCATTTTGAACAGGAGGCTTAGAAAATGATTGAGTGGCATGCCAAAGATGGGAGAGTACGGCAAGGAGAAGGGACATTCAGCACAGCCTATGCAATTATCACAACCTATTTCTCTGCATGTACTCTCTTCAAACACTGTTACAGTTTGTGTGACAGAACATGCAGGTGGACTTTGTCAGAATTTTGATATCTACAAGAGAGAAGCTGAGCATACTGACAGAGTTGCAGACAAGTGGGGAGACTGAATTTATTTTTCAATAAGCCAAACATTGGCCTCAAAGACTGAAATTGATTTATTGTCAGCATTGGTAATTCTTCAATTCTGCAAGCAGTATAATTTGAAAACAGTCTCAACTAGTCCTAAATTCTCTTTCCAATTTCACTTACTGTAACTGCCAATCACATTGTATTTCTGTGAGTGCTTGAAACCAATGAAAATGAGTGCTGCTCTCAAAGGAAGTGTTTTAATCTTCCCCTCTCCCGGTCACTCATTTTGTCCCAGCTTCCTTCCTTATAGTCCCACAAGTGTTTGGGCACTGAATCAGATGGGGGTCAAAACTAAAGCTGGGAGAAAGTGGTGAATCTGGAGAGAGTCAACTTTGCTAGCGCAGGGGCAACTTCCCCAGGACAAGGAATGGAATCCACTCTGCTGTCAGCCAGGAGGAGAATCCTGTCACAAGCCCCTGAACCCTAATCTTGTCAAACTGAAAACTACAGTGGCCCAAGGAAATAAGAAAAGCAAATACATTCACTATTACATTTCACTTTCCTTGTTGGAGTTGCATTACAAGTTTTCTTTGACACAGCTCTCTCGTTAGCAACACAGTTTTCCACATTGCTCTTCAGACACGTGGTTCGTTATTTTCCAGGTTGGGGCTGTTATTTTTGTTCTTGCCTAACTTACAAAAAATAATTCAGAAAATTTAATACAGTGATTTGGGGATTTCTGAAGCCATGAGCAGTCAGTAATGAGTTTCAGTGAGATGATTCAGCTAGAGCTGAAAGTCGTGCCAGATGGCCCCAGAATGGCAATTTCCCTTGGATTTACAGTGAGGTTTCACATTTTGTGCATTACTCAGTACCATGAGGTTTTAATGATCCTCAGGCAACTTATATGGAAGCAAACATTTTTTAATATAGTTTTTCAACTACACAATTATGCTATTGCATAT
The DNA here is from genome assembly GCA_013397755.1 of Cnemophilus loriae. Lineage (NCBI taxonomy): Eukaryota > Metazoa > Chordata > Aves > Passeriformes > Corvidae > Cnemophilus > Cnemophilus loriae. The sequence continues at coordinate 86,311 of VZTF01000426.1, forward strand.
TTGGATGAATAGAATGTTTACTCTAGAATTTAACAAATTAACACGGACTACATGCCATCTGTTTCTCAAGTGAGAGAGCCCAGCCAGATGACTCGTTTTTAAATTCAGTTCTCATATAAAAAGAATGTGAGGATCTAAACAAAATTCCTTCAGAGTTTTGTTATTTCTGCTAGTGTAGCCTTACATTTATTTTAGTGTCAGTAGTTTGCAAGGCCATGGATTAAAATTCATGAGAGAACAATGCTTTATTACTACGTTTTCTAGTTCTTGATGTCTGGAACAGTACAAAGTAAGCATTCCAAATGAACTAGCTCTCACTGTCAGGGAATTCACGTTTTGTCATATGAAATATCATTTATGCACCAAGATCACAAGGAAAAATGCATGTTTTCATTGAACTCCTCACCTGCCCTCTGTCCAGGAATACATCCCCTGCAAGGGCATATCTAAATTCCAAACCTCTGAGTAGCTGGAAGCAGATGGCCGTTTTCTTAAATCAACTTTGCAGAGAAATGTTCTCTTCTCCCAACAAACAGGTAATCTCCTCTCCTCCACTCCTGAGTTACTCTGGGCCAAAGCCAATGACAACTTCAAGCTGCTGTATTTTGAGGCCGAGCAGAGCAAGGGACAAGTGTTGACATCCTGCGACAGCAATGTCAGTGGCAAAAAATTCCAGTGGCTTTACATGGACAAAATTTCTCCTATTGGAAAGATTCTCAGTGCTCTGCTGAGAAGAACAGTACTCACTACCATTAATGAGAATTCAAACTATCAGTTGTGGGCTTGGGAGGTTTTTACATAAAGAAAACCTAGCTCAGATGATTTTTAGAACTCATTTTTAGAAATGCATGATTTATACAAACTCCTCTGTAGTTAGAGCTGGTTTTAAGAAGGAACCATAATAAACAGTTCTCAAATCATTGTAATAACCACACCACCACCTTCTGAAATTATGATGTATGAGAAGTGATTGTAGGAAGCAGCATGTGAATCAGATCTCAAGGGTGAGAGCAAGGCCAAAGAATTTTAGGAGGATTGCAGTTGAAACCTTTTAGAGTGCATTTCTAGAACCAGATAGCTCAGAACTGAAAGGGGGGTTAAGCGAGAGACAGGTTGTGCTTTGGCTATATGATTCAAAAGTGGAGCTACATACTCTTGGATGGCTGTGAGGACACAGAAAGAGTATCAAGGAGATATACTTTCCACTTGAAACGATAGCAAAAATGTCCTTGGAATACAATAATTACCATTTATATATATCTTTGAGTCATGGTCTGTCTAATTTAGATCCTGCATCGAGCCACGATTATTGCCAGAAAATTCAGAAGAAGGTGCAAGTAACCCTGCATTAGAGAGTGTGATGAAAAGCTGTTCGGCATGGAAAACTCATCTTAACATCTATCTGAAAAAGGCTTCCAACCTTAAAATAGGCATCTCCCCTCTAACACGTATTGCACCACCAAATACCAAATGTCCGGATATTCTTGCTGCCTACAGATCTGAGTAGACTTTGAGGGCAAAGGACAAAGGGATGGTTCAATCAAATAGTATGATTTTTTTTTTATCACACGACATGATACTTTACACAGTTGCTGTTCTATAACTACATTTGGTGGAAACATCCCCTCTACAAAGGCATCCATTGGCAAACTGCTGACATGAAGGCGTGGATCTGCTTTCTCTTCTCACAGGGGTTTCTTCTAATAATTGATCATCTCTAGTCCTGAAAGCCTGTGCTTCCTTCGTGTGTTGAAGCTGCAAAGCTTCTGCTTCCAAACAGTGCTTTCTGGTAAACTTTCCTCTGCTTGAGGTAAGTGCTTTCTGGTACACAGCAGAACCTTCTTATGAGGATTCTTCTGCTCTGAACTCAAGCCACTTTGCCATTTTTCACAAAGAAAATCAATTGTTCTCTGCTGTCTCTCACAACAAGGGATTTTTCCAGATCTCAGAGTTGCTTGTTACCCTTCTCTTTTTCCTCCCCATTTTTTCATTGTCTTCTGAAGATGTGTGAGCATCAGTGCTGAAAGTCATATACTCAGTATCAGTCTTCCCAGTGCTGAACGTGCAGGTGTTATCACCGCCTCACTTCCACTTGCTGCATCTCTGCTTACTCACCCAAAGATCTTGACAGTTTTTCATAACACATGTTCACAGTAGGAGCTCACATTGATTTGTGCTGATACCAGAAACTCTAATTACTCCTGGGGTTACTCCCTTCCAGCTGATGGCCCGACCACAGTTCCAGGCAGAGCTGGTTTCAGCCTGGCTTTGCTGCATCCATCACTCAAAAACAGTGCAGTGGGAATGTGAGTGTGTTGGTTTTATATGCTCAAAAGTACAGGCAGCTTGCATTCCACCCATCAAATACGTGGCTCTCCAGCTGCTAAAATCTGTAACCACGATTCACATGGACTGCAATGGGGATATGAAATTGTACCTGAAAAACTGAAGGTCAAATCAGAACTTCACTTATAAAGGAAGTGCTGTGTTTCTGTCAGCATGTCTGTACCAGAGGTTTTTGCAGATGTGGCACACAGTCTTGAAACGCATAAGGTGAAATAGTAGTCATAGTCTGTCTGTATTTTCAAGCCTTGCTATGCACTGGAACAACCTCACATCTGCCAGGAATTTTGATCAACAGGGAAAGTTCCACTACACTGCTGCAAAATCTCTCCTGTGCGTCAGCTCAGAATGCATCTGCTGATGGATCTACATAAGAGGACTTGTGATATTTACACTGTCACCCCCTGGGATTGCGACAGTAATTTTGGAGAGACAGGAAGTTATATCAGCAGAGCGTTCTAGCTTAGGAGTATGCAGTGGTGAGGGAACACAGTAAATAATCTGAAGTCTTTCTACAAATGACATTTAAAAATGCCTTTGGGGCAGGGGAAAGAAGACAGAATGTTTTTTAAAGTGCATCTAACACTCAGTAACTTCTAGTACTTCATTTTAACTAAAGATTGGTGAAATTAAGTTTTACATGAAACAGAAGATACTCCAAGACTATGGGAAAGAAGTTCAAGCATTATAGTCATATGAATGGCACCTGCACAAATACATGGCATATATCCAACCATGTTTATTTCTAAATTAATCCTTTTCATGTGTTTAGCCATCACTTTGAGTGTGTTATGCTCCTTTGCAATGTGTTTGTTTTTAAGAATACCAGTTAGCAAGAAGTGAAAGCGAAAAAATCAGACTAAATATCTGGGAACTTGTACCAAATCAGGAGGTGATCTCTGTTTTTTATAGTCAGAGCAGAAAGGAATCCCAAAACCTTTTTCTTTTGCAACATGGATCCCACTGGAAACACAGAGATATCTGGACAACTTTCAGTCCCTCCTAAACATTTTCCTTCTACTTTCCAGGGCAGAATAACTCTGCAGACACTTACACCACATAGGTGTATCAAGTGTATCTTTCCCTAACCTGCAAGTTATCTGTGGGTTGTCATTGCCTCTCCAGAGGCCTGGGGATCTTTGCCTGTCAGAAGACCTGCCTTGGTGCTTACCTCCTGCCTGGCTACTAAGTGTGAGGCAGCTTAAAGCAGACAGCTCAGCATTACACAAGTTTTTCCAAGAAGCTTCAAAAACCATTTCCAGAAATGCAGCCAACTTCAGCTGCTGAAGGGATCACTACGTAACCATCTTGTGGTCAGACCAATCCCCCAGGCTAAGGTTCAGCCTGAGCAAGCTGCCTGTGCCAGGCACAGGAAGAATGTCCCATGTGCCAAGTGATGCAATACTCCAGATGAAGGGGAAAAATAGCTTTCTCTACTCTGGAGGAAGCCAAGACCCTGCACAGAACTGAACAGTCATGGGACCAAAAGGGTCCTCCTGCAGCACGCCGCCAACTGCCTGGGGCACCAAAGCTCAGATGTATAAAGGCATCTCCAGCCCCAGATAAGGTCCAAGTTCAGGCAGATCTTGGGGAAGTGGTGGTGAACCTCAGCACCCCCCAGCCAGCACACCAAAGGTGCCAGGGCTTCTTGTACAATCTGTGTGCACACACTCAAAATGTCCCCCTAGGAGAAGCATCCCTCTGGGTCTATTCATTGAGTGTAGTGTACTAAGCAATAAAAAAACCCAAACAAAACAAAGCAAGGAAGAAATACAGCTAATTTTCCATCACAGTTGAAACCAGAGTGTGGTAATAAGAATAGCTGTGGAGTCTGTTTGCCTCAGAAGCAGCCATCAGCCCAGCAGTGCTGCCGAGGACACGTCCTGCTGCTCATTTCTGCAGCTGCCTGGAGCCATGTGCTGCACCATGGGAAACACCGACAAGGGCAGATGGGACAAACCCGTGTGGGATGTAAAATATTCATCACACTCGTTTGGTGTAAATAAACATGAACAGTGGGAGTATCTCTGTCTGCAGAAGGGAAACTACTCGCTGGGCTCTCTTGTATGGCTCACAGAGCTGCATAGACATAACCACTGTTGCCTCTGCACCTCCTGGTGTATGTGGGTTTGCTTTGACTTCTTGGCTGTCCTCACTGTTGCACTTGGGTGATGCACTGGCAGGACATCTCACTGTCCAGTCCTTCTCCAGCGGTGCCTGTCACTGCAACCCTGTTGGCGATCCCAGGCCCTCTGGTGCTCCAGCCCTATCCCCTGTACAGTCACTGGAAACACAGATCCTCTTCCCAGAGGATGCCTGAAAGCAGAACACACAGCACGTGCGTGCTTGCGTGCATGCAGGTGTGTGTATCCACGCACACACACAAACACGTGCCTATCTTCCCATATAAATCTCCTAAGAAACTAAATACAAGGTAATCTCCAGACTCAGCCACTTTGACTCCCCAGTTTTAATCAGGCTTTTGCCTATTTAGATGCTAAACGCTCCAGGACTGGGATGTCATCTTTATGTCATCCCCAAAATGTCTAGCACTCGTTGGGATAATTGTGGAATAACAAAAAATTTAATGTCTTAATTTCTATTAAGAATGCTATATACAGCTCAAATATTAACAAAGAGGAATACATTAAGTCAGCCAAGTGCTTTCTGTTTTCAACAAACCCAGTTCAATCCCATCATCTTTTTGTTCTTTGTTCTGTGTAATTTGATTAAACACAAGCTAATGTTAACTTAAACAGATTGTATTCCACTGGCAAATAAGAAGATAAAAATTGATTTTTTAAGGCAAGCTAGCCTTTATGTTTTGTGATGGCTAAAACCATAATATTCCTGCAATTAAAAAGCTGGCACATAGTTGGTTTGATGGAAATTTAGCATTGCCAGACCTTTGTTATGGATAACAAATTGTTCCTCCTTTTAGACTGTAGAAGCACTAAGATCACTTGAAAAAACGGAAGTTCTATTGCCCTGATCATTGTTGCCAATATTATTATAATGCCTATACAGGTCATTATTGGACATGTCTATATTAATGGAGCCATGCCACTTTGCCCCGAGGGGGATGTAAAACCACCAAACAAAAATATTGCTGCCAGAGGTGTGAAAATCCAAGCAGTGAGCAGGTAGGAAGGCCATGGCTGTGTATCTGAGGGCAGGAGAGCTCCTGGGAAGCTACGATGGGCATCTCCAGGTGAGGCTTCAGCCACAGAATGAGCGATCAGGTGATGCCCAAGGTTGGCCACATGGGAGAGGAGGACATGGATCTGCCAGAGGGACATGTTACTGAAAAGTAACCACCAGCATGTAAATATGTGTCAAGTTACTTAGTGGTCACTGCTTCTTCTGGGAGGGGAGCTTGGTATTTGACCTCTCTATAGGTTGATTCCAACCTTCCTTAGACTTCTGTTCAAAAATTTCATTTTGAAATTACTTTTGAAGATTATCTGTGAAGTGAGGCACAGCCTCCCCCTTTACAGCAGCTTTAAAGAATGGTATGTGGTCTCATCATAAATATTTTATGCACATAAATATGCACATAAAACAAGAGATGTGCTGAAAGATTTGCCTCTGAAGGGAGGCTCTGCTTTTTGACATTCAAAGAGAGGATGGGATCCCTCTGATCTGGACAGGCTAGGTCTTGTCCACCTCACTGATAATGAGAGTTATGGTTTCCTTATTTACTTCCTGAAAGATATCTATAAATTTTCATTTGTTAAATATTTCTCTTCTCTCATGGAAACAGAAAAATTCTTCAGTTTCTGGTGTGATTAACACTTTCATATATGAACCTTGCACCTACTGATCTACACAAAATGTAAAGCCTTTGTTCCATTGCATTCTTACTAGAAATCTTGGTAGAGTGACTCTGGGGAGTAATCAATGATTCAATCAAAGAAAAAACCTCCGAAAAACCAAACACCAAAAAACAAACAATGATTGATCTGAGCATATTGCCTCTTCGCTGTAAGAGAGGAATTTAAAATGCATGGAATTTAGAAGAGGTACACATTTCCATCTACTCCTTTACTGAACTTATAGAACAGCATGAAAACATTGTGATTTGGGTTCCCCCTGTCCTCTGCACGACGAGAGGCCAAAATAGCACGGACCCTATTACTCATCACTGCTTTTCACACCACTTCCAGTGTGTTGCCAAATCCCTCAAGCCCAGACGTATGCCCAGCTTGGAGGCTGCCAACATCACAAGAACCACTTCTGACTCCTAGGTGTTTTTTCCTCTGAATGCAGTATAAAATCAAGGCTGTCAAAGTTAGTTGCTTACACAGAGATCGATAATACAAACAAAAGGAGAAAATAAATTCACGTTTACCTGATGCTTGGCACACATCTTAAATATATTTCTCTTCAAGGACAACATGTAAATAAAGAGGTCTTTAATTTTTAATGGCCATTTAAAACCTCTTCAAGAGGAGCATTAGAATGCCTGGGGCTATTTATTTTTTATCTCAAAATTTAAAATATTTATGTGCGACTAACAAAATCCTTCTCCAGCCAAGGATACAAACATAGTCCAGTTTGGTTGTTTTTTTTTTTTTCAAAACAAACCCATGTAACTACACCAGTGCTTCCCAGGGAAGCATATTCTTCCACCTCCCAAAACTGAAATTTGCACTTTTTGTCACAGCAGTGTTACTAAGAAGGCCACTGAGGACACAGGGAGAAGCCAAGAAGTTCCCTGCACCTTTTTCCTTCTGTTTTGCAGAGCCTGAAGCAGAGCTGGCCATGCTGTCTGGAAGCAGTGTAACATCCAGGTACCCAAAGGATGAGGAGAGGAAAGATACTCAGCTGCTTTGAGGTTTCTATTCCTATAGCACCTTACCTACTCACTGCCTGACTTTTGGCATACACGGCAAATAAGCAGGGGGCCTGCAGAAGGTGATTTCCTTCATTTCACAAACCCCAATCCATTCCTTGGGTAGACTGACCATGTGTGAGTGGCCTGCAGGCCCCATAGCATCTGCGCTATCGAGCCTTCATTGTAATGCTTGCGAGTAAAGGAGTACACCTCTGGATTCTTACTGCTCTGTTTTACCATAACTAATAGCCCCACATACCAAATCTTGTGCATTTCTCCTTAAAAAGCAGTTTAGAAAGCTCTAAATGATGACAGAGCTTCTTTCTATTTTTTTTTTCCTCCCAAGTAAACAAAGTGTTTTGTTTTCCTTGCAATAAAATGTTTTTGATTTATAACTCTAAACTGTCAGTGTTTGATGAGTCCAAAGTGTATTTTTTTTCAGGATACAGAATGAAAATATTGAGCTGCTCTGACTGCTCTGGTCTTCATCAGGAGCAATGAAAAGAATGAACTTGCTCAATACAGGACACGTAGCCTAACTGTAATCGTGAGGAAGGAAGAATGGCACTAGTCTAAGGACTATTCTTGGGCCAAGTTCAAATGTATTTTGCAACTGCTGGGAAAGCATTACCCCTGAAAGCCAGAAGGTCAATCTTTCTGATCAGTGCTGGCTTCTTACCACTCTGCCAGCACCAGGCACGAACAATAGATGTATTTCTCTTGAACATATTCTCTGAGACAGTTGTGAAAATAAACCATTTTCAGCTTAGCCTGAGATACTGCCTTAAAAAGTTAGCCCAAATTAATGTTTTGGAGGCAGTGGTGGGAAGTGCCAAGTGAGTTATAAATAGCATGACCAATTTTGCCTCTAGCACAAGAGGTCACTAGCATCTGGCTAAGGATGTTACACGACACTGGGTGGCATTTGTCCATGCACAGGACAGGAACATTACTCTCAGAAAGACACACAAGCACACACGTCTTTGTTATTCGAATGAGGGAAAAGATTTTCCTTGCCCATCCTAGATTTTGCAGGATATTGCTGTGTGTGTTTACTTTTCTGGAAGACTTGTATTGTACACCCACGACTAGATGTGTGGACAAACACACTCTGGTTACTGGTGACCTGCATTTCCCAGTCCTGGTAGACACAAAGTTCTGGGATGCCATCAAGTAGTGCAGTGTTGTCCCTACTCTTCTTCAGGACATCTGTGTGGTTCCTCCATTCCCAGCTGATCCAGCTGTGCTTGTGCTAGGACCTGTCCTGCGGAGTTTTTCCCCCCATGATGAAAACCATATCGAGAGGCCATGGTGAAGGTCTGGAAACCTCTCCAAGCCTTAGCAGAGTACGGGACAGACTACCCCAGCATAAGCCTTTCCCTTACCTGCCCCTATCCTTGGGGTCTGCAGCCCAGAAAGGATCCCTTCTCCTCACATGTAGCTCTAGAGTTCTCCTCTGAAATTTCAGAGGCAGAACTAGGACTCCACTTTCCACCTGCTGGGGCAGGCTGGATTGCAGAAAGCCATTAGCCCAGTTTCCAGGACCTCGGTGCAGTTTGGCCACAACAGCCCTCAATATAAACACTCCTATGAGTGTACTAGAGACATGAAAGTGGATTTTGGTTTTTTCCCTCCGTATTTATGTCGGGAAAGATTTTCTCTCCAGGATTTGTCACTTTGGGTTACTCTCCTTTAGATGGCACTGTTGCCACTTCCAAGAGGGATCACTGCTGGCCGCTTCACTGAACAGGGCTGAAACCGGGCCAGGATTGCCACTATCACTGGGCTAACAAGCCAGAGCAGGTTAGGAGTGATCCAAACCAGGGCTCTGGAGATATTTGCTCTAAAAAGTCTTCCTGGTATCACTCCAGCTCCCGTCAGTCAGTTGTTCACTTTGGAATAGCAGCACAGCGCAGGAGTTGTATCGGCAAGATGAACATCTGACAGCATTAAGGACAAACATAATCTCCTCTTCAGAATTAATTTGAAGCAGTTCCAAAAGTCAACAAGAGTCATGTGCATAGGGTCTTAAGCTAATACATCTGCTAATTAAATAATAATTAAAAGCCATGCTCTGCACAGGCACTGCAATCATTACTTTTCCTGCTTGTCAGAACCACTGCTTTAAATTTCTTTTGTGTCTGCTGCCTCAGTTATCACCTGCTTCGATTGCCTAGGCTTTTCCCAAGGATAGAAAATTGGTTTAACTGGCATTTAATGGGTCTGTAATAAATACTGCTACATGTTGTGCACTTCTAGATGCCATTTAAAAGAATCTTGCCAATTAAGAGCATTTTCAACTGAGAAAGAGAGATGATTCCAGGATACCATTCAGCAGTGGTCTGAAACAGTCAGAAAACAAATTGAAAAAAATTATTAAGAAAATAGTCATGTAATCTTAAAGCACTCAAAGAAGCTGCTGGTGTGGTCCAACACTCTTTATTACATCCAACACTCTTTCTATAGCTAAACATGTCTGCTGGACCACTTGCATTGGTGCTTTCCCCAGCTTTGGAGGGAGAACAAAAACAGTGTGAGCAAGGCAAGGGAGCCATAGGAATGGGCAGACTCCTACCTGCATGCAAAACATTGGTCCTTGAGCTATCTTTAAGACTCATTCCTGTCCTCATTGCGCAGGAGCACATTTTCCAACAGAATTTAGGTCCAAATCCGAGAAAAATCTGTTTAGCACATTATTTTGTTGTGATGTAAGGAGAGAGAGACATTGGACACAAGAGGCTATCAGCCCCAAAGAGGCTCCCTGGTACCAAAATAGGATTAGGCCCTCTGCTAAATAGAGTGGAACTGCCAACTGGACAAATCAACCCCAAACTTCTCTGGAATAAGGCTGCACCTTTTTCTTGAATGAGTGTTTTTCATTTGCCAAACTGCAGTTCCACTCAGACCTCAACCATTTTGCCTGCAGGGTTCTCAGAAACAAACACACAAAACTGTTATTATTTTTATAATGTGAAAAGTTGGGTTTTTTTTTCCCATGCTGCCCTAACTCAAAGCCAGCCAACTCTATTTTGCTCAAGCTTTCAGACAGTAATGCCATCTCAGAAAATGTCTACAGATTGTATTTTCTAATGACACTCAAAAACTTGCAAGTCTGTGTCTGTGTTGCAAGACAAATGACTGCCCAGTTACACAACTGCATGAGTACTCCCAGATTGTCCCACTGTATGTAGGCTCTCAGTTTAAGCATTGAATTTAAGAGTGCAGCAGCCTTAGTGCTCCCTGGAAGTCTCAGACAAGACAGGCAAGTAACTCAAGCAGAAATTCAGGCCTTTGGTGCTTTAAATAGTCTTCATGAAGAGCTCACCTGCCTGCATGCACTAAAAATGGAGCCTAAAGCAACCATACTCCTAAAGGAGGTACCACATCTAGATGGGTCTGGAAAAAATCTCCATCTAATCCTGCCCAAACCTGAAGGTACTTAAATTCTGCAGGTGTATTATTTTTCACCTCCAGGCACTCAGAGAGCATTACTGCAATCCCCAGGTGGCCTGATAAATACAGAGGAGCTGGGAACATGAGGTGCACCTATGTTTGGCCAGGACTTGGAGATGATGCTATTAAATAAAGACACCTGAGTTGTTCAATTTAGGAGGCATTTTCAGGACAGATCCAACATGCACCAACAGAATGACAGTTGTCTCAAAGCTCAGTTGCAGCAGCTGTTCTCATTTAAAACATATCCAGAGGAGATGAGGGAGATATGCCCAAGCTTCCAGAGTTCCTTCAGCAAATTGTGAATGAGGCATGTGATGAAAAATCCCTCCCCAGTGGAAAATGCGTGGACAAAGCTGAGCTGACACTGCTCTGTCTTTTTTCATCTCCCTCTGATTTAAACAAAGATACTCCACAGTCAGCTCAAAAAAACCCCATAACCCCTAAAAAAAAACCTCAACCAAAAAAACCCACCCCAAACCCCACCCAAAAGTGTTTAGAAATGCCCAGCAAGTCCTGAAATACAGAAATATCAAATCTAAAGAAAAATAGAGGGGGAAGATCTCCTGGGAAGGTGTTTAAAATATTTAGGACATTTTAAATCTCCCTGTTTTTTCAGTTCAGTGAATCTCCCCCGGCAAGATCAGCTCCTACTTAGGGAACAGTGTGAACTATGGTTATTTATTCAAAGGTAACCTTTCCCACTAATATAAAAAACCCCCAAACTAAATAAAGTATTTCAGAATTTTTAAGACTGATTGAATTTAGGTTTTGTTTTCTTGGTTTTCTTTCTCCCATTTAACACTGAAAATTTATTCTTCTAGCTTCCAAAAGTAGACAAAAAGGCAATCAGCGGTATTGTCCAAAATTTAGGTCCTACTGCTGGTGATTGTCTGCCTGTTCTACAAAGGAGTTGGGACACCAGCTTAACCTGGGATGTTATAAAATACATGGACATCATGTGAACCAAGCCTGGACCTCAGAGCCCAGCTACATTTCCTAGATCACATTGCTTTTGAAACAAGCAATATCTTGAAGTCTTTCATGGTCATTTTGATTGTCTTAAAATTTATTCATTTTGACTTGAGTTGAGTGATTAAATAAGGTTCTCTAATTACCCGCAAAGTTTTCTTTATGTTCTCTATACCTGCTGCGTGTAATCTTCTACATGCTGAGATAATGTTATCTTAACATCTTCAGGAACTGGCAACCCTGTAAGAGGGACACACTGCCCCATTCATGGTGAACACGAAGAGTAGATAATTATTGAGGGGAATCAAATAGTTTCCTTCATCTAACAACTTTGGTTGCTCACAGATATTAATAGCTCAGTTACACTTCCCATTCCAGCTCTAGCAGTCAGAGACTGGGACTTCTAAGTTTCTGCATCTCCTTTACTCCTAAACCCCCCTTGTTTATGACAAATACTTCACTCAAAATTCCTCAATTTTACAATTCCTTCAAATTTTACAAGTTCCTGAACTTTTATTTTCAAATATATGGCATCAAATTATTCAACTTATCAGACTGGATGGCATCTACACTTTACACATAGTTCTTTGACCACCCAAACCCCAAGCTTGGTGACTTGACAGAGGTGCCAGATTTCCTTTGTCATTGCGGATTTCCTTCCTATGAGTCTATGAAATTAAAATTCTCTTCTCATAATAATCATTGGAAAGAAATTACATGCTTTGGCCCCAAGAACATATTTTCAGTGACTGTGGAATAGATTTGGGCGTGACAGGTGTAAAGGCAAAGAATCTTTTTAGTGGTGAGAAGCATCCACTGCACTTACCTGCCTGAAAAAGTACTGTGTTGTTATAGCAAAGACATCAAAGCCACAGCTGGCCCTTTTAAGCTCATCTTGGATACTGATTAATTGCCGGGACTGCTCATCACACTTTTCCTTCAGTCTCTGAATGAATTGCTTTTCGGTGTCTCGACCCTCTCCTGGTTTGGGGGAGAATCCATTCTTTGGGGTGGTTGGCCTTTGCTTGGGATGTCCTACAAAGGAGAGAAGAAAAGAGAATTCAGATGACTCACTTTACATGTACAGACATGGCCTTTAGGTGTTTCTATGGCCTTTGGGACTCATCCCTACAAAAGAACTTTCAGTCCTTCAAAAAAAAAAAAAAAAAGCAAGAGCACAGTGAAATATGTTTCTTTAGAGGCCAAAGCTCAAAGCTTTTTAACCATCATCTCACCTCAGGCTCTGAGCCTGAAAGTCTTCTACAAGTTGAGAAGAACTGAGGTTGTTGGAGGAAGGAATCACCTCACCTCTGCTACACATCTACAAGAACAGAGGTCTGCATCTTGATGTGTGATGCTGGACTCTCTTGAATGGCAGTGAGAGAAATGGGCACTTCCAAGTCAGGATTCACCTTATCTTATGGATGTGGAAAACAGCTAGATGACCTTTATACTCTACACATGGTTTCTTTGTCCACATGAACCCCAGCTTGGCGACTCCACAGAGGTGCCCGTTTGCCTTTGCCTTTGCAGATTTCATTTTGCCTCTACACAGGACAATGTGGGGCTGGAGTTGTCTCTCCCTGAATGCAAACACAGCATGGATTGCTTGCTATTGGGATATCACTATTACTTTCTAGCTACAATACCGCAGTCTACCTTGAGAGTTCCCCTTGCTCTCACCTTTATAACATGTCTAAAATTGCAGCACTTAGCAGATATGTACTGAAGTGCCACCAAGTGCCACACAACGCACAAGTGTTACATCACTGGCTCTGCACGGCTGCGCTCTTGGCATCATCGATCACACCAGAATCACTACATGGTTTGCCTGCAGAAATAGGTCCAGACAGACTCTGGCTCCTCTGATGTGGTCCAAGCTGGCTTGAAGCAAGCCTGATGCTGTACAAAGATGTGAAAGCACTACTGTAGCTTGTGTTTAGGGTATCAGCCCAAATACAGTGTCATATTCAGATCAACAGCACAAGAACTAAAGCTTACTCATGACAAGCCACTTTAGGGCAGTGAGGCTTTTCTCCTGAGTTCACATCCTGCTTGAGTCAACTATCCATTTCTGTGGATATACCCAGTTATGAGGATGAAGCAAGAAGGGGCAGTGTTCTGGTAGCACTGGGCTACCAGATTTTTCCACTGCTTGGAAAATCTGTTTTGTCTTTACCTTCTCTGCTTTCTGAGAACTTTCCTCTGCAAACATTTATGGCCAGCTGGACATCACATTTGCACAGCTTACTGATTTTTTTTGCTACCCTCAGTCTTTTTTGCTACCTTTTTGCTACCCCTCAGCTGATGCACTTTAGCTCATTCCTGAATACTGGCCAGGAACCTCTGGTCTTCCACAGATCCTCCCCTTATCCTTCAGCTTTTACCCTAGAAGCTAAAGTCAGTAAGAAAGAGGGAGAAAATATCAGTCAGACACCTTTGTCCCTTGTGTTACTAGAGATGGTGAGCGTGGGTCTGGAATATTCCTGTGTTAGTAGAAAAGGTTGTATATGCAAGAATATGAAAAAAAGGACAGTTTGTAGTTTTATAGCCTTGTACTATACAGTCCCTGAAAAACAATACAGAAACCGCGTCTACAACCAGTCTCCAGCAATCAATGTAATAGGGGACAGTCTTCTGCCACGAATACTACCTATTCCTTTCCTAAACAGCCAAAGAATCCTTCCACAGAGATGCCTCTGATGGTATGAATCTGAGCCAATTTGTAAAGCAGAGCATTACAAATTCCAGAGGTAATTTTATCAGATGTGCTTTAGATCTTGTAGATCTTTAAGACTGTGGTCTGGGTGTGCAAATAGATCCTAAGGGCAATTTTACTGGATCAGGCAGGGGAAGAGTATGGCTTCCCCAGAGCAATACCCCAGGAGCGTATTCCTACTTTTTCATATCCCCAGCTCGTGTGGAGCTGTTGAGAGCATATCTTCTATCTTGCTCAGCTGTGTCTTGGCTCCAGGCTAAGCTTACAGGGAGCCAGCTCCACCAGATATGCTCCCTCATGTCTCCAAGCATCTCATGGTGCAACTGCAAAGAGCCACGAGTGCAAAAAAACCCTTTGAAACTTTTTGTGTCCATGAGTTGCGTTTGCGAAAAAGAATACCACGTTCTGCAGCGTCAAGACTAATGCCATGTTGTTGGAAGACCTAAATAATACAACACAAGGAGTTTTTGTCATGAAGAGTTCAACCAGCATAGCTGTTGCCCTCTATCCATTTTTATGTCATTTAAAGCCTGTCAACCTTTTTGTGCAGTAGTGCTATTTTCTTACAAACTCTTCCATTCATGTCAAGGGGTTCTTAATTGTACAGTAGGTGATACCACAAAATAAGAAATTCATAAAAGCAAAAGCCATAAATATCTGTCTTTTTAGTATAAAAAAATCTTAGGTTGTTTAAGCAGGACAGTGATGTTACAACAGAAGGCTTAGGGAGAAGTGTAGGGGAAAGCCCTTGAAATCAGTTCAGTTTTAATTAAAACAGAAACCCATCAGGTTGCTTAGTCTTATATCTTTCTAGCCCTCCTGTTCACTGGAAGATTTGAAGTGCACATCTCTGTGTTGTCCTTGTCAGTATTATAAGCTGTCCTTGTAAATTAAACGGTGCTATCCTCCTCAGGGATAAATCTGAATTTCTCGGTTCATTTGGGTCTGAAAGGCAGCTTACTAAGCTTATTCTGCCATTGATGTCTCTCTTCTGTTGCTTTGCACAAAACAGGGTATATATTAATGATGCTGGCCCTGATCCTCAATGTCCTTTTTGCTGATGGTGGGACCAGAGGGGCAGACCCAGTGTATGCTGAAATCACTGAACTCCTTTGATCCGCTTCAAAACTCCCAAGTCTTTTTTATCTACGTAAGTGTTTGAACTAAGGAGACATAACAAGTATATACTCATAATTAACACTGTCCATGAGGATTTAGATGGGGAATGCAATTTATCCGCCTTTTAACTGTCCAATTTCCAACATTTTGGTAAAGAAAGTGAGCAAATTACTTTGAGACAATTGATGTCAAGCATTCTGTAGAGTGACAGATGCCAGAAACAGTTGGCACCATTCTAAAATGGAGTGAAAGGAGAGCACTTGCATCTATGGACAGCTGCTCCTATACACTGATCTCAGGAATAGTATTGCCTCAAAGGATAAAATTGAGATCTCTGTGAGACTCTGCATCTCAAAATTCCCTTGCAAGTCTTCAGATTCAACGCTCAAAAACTTTGTGTACAACAGTCAAAAACCAGCAGTGCTTAAAAGGAACTGAATGTGAGAAGGCCAGTAACAGAGGCAAATACAACCTAGAAAGAGCACTTAGAGAAATTTTAGAACCTGTTTTTAGAAAACAGAAATTTTAGAACCTGTTTCATGGCCAGATGTAGCTGTGGTGGAGTTACCTGTGAGACATATTCTCTCCCATCAAAAAGTGTAAATGATGCAGGAATTTGTGATTCTGATGGAGGATAGGCTGTTACTGCCCCTTAGCATCAGCTACACTCTGTGTGCTCTTCAAAGGCTGTTTTTACTAGTTTTTGAAATTGTTAAGTAGGTGAAAAAAATTGTCATTATTGCTTTGTTATTGCTGTAGTTATTTCAAAGAATGCCAAAGGCTACTCTAAAAAAATAAATGAAGATTAGGTTTATTTTCCTACTTGATCCTCGGAGTGATAAACAAATTTAGATGGGCTTAATTGCAGACAACCAAGCTGAACAAATTCTAAATCAGTCTGATGGATGGAGGTCAGTTACTCAACCTCTTACGAGAATGAAGAAACCTTTGAGGCCTCATGAATTGGATACGCCAAAAATTCAAGCCTTGAAAATTATTAAGTCACCCGTGGAAATGCAGACCTCCTTAAGACAATACAAATACACTGTACAAATATTCCTGTGTTCCATTTTGCTTTGTAATCCCAGTGGAAGCAAATCAGCTGTGCTGTAACACACTGCTACAGCCACAATCAGTGCTGATGCTTAAACTGGACTCCCACCGTTATAAACACTGGTGAGCTTCTGGTCTGGCACTCTCTGCAACAAATTCTTTGGATCTCTCTGTGATCTCACCAGGTGCAAAATAGCCTGTAAATTATATGACTCGGAGGACAGTGTAAAGTTCATCTTTTTACTCCAGTATCTTTGTAAGGAGAAGAATTTTGTGTCCTGTTAGTGCCTGGAAAGATTAAATTTAACCTTCCATTTTCTTGATTTTGTTGGTTGAGAAGGAGAAGAATAGGGATTGAGTTTAGTAATAATGAAGAAACTCTTGGTGCAAGTTATAGGAGCTGGAGAGCTGTTCTACATGCATTGTATTTTGCTACCAAATGAAGCAACATGGGGTTCTATCCTCCACAGTTATAACTTAAGTATCATATAGTTGTAGAGATGCTATTTTAAGTATTCAAGCAGAGCCTGAAGAATGAGGCAACAGAAGATAAACTGCAAGTACAATGAAATCAGTGAGAGCACGCACGCTCATTTCAGAAGCATTTAGATCAACCAAAGGCCAGCCTCACAAAAGCCTTTAGGCACCTTATCCATTTGTTAATGTACACTCAGTAGACATAAACAGAAACAAGTTCTCTTCATTTTAGTAAATAAAAAAGGTATTCTTCAGAGATGTTAAAACCATGTGTTTGTGCCCAATACTGAGGGATAAGTTGACAAAGTCCCAATAGCACTTTGAAGGTTATTCCTGTAGATAATCCCTTTTTCAGTTATGCACAGAAATAGCCCAGAAAATTTAGTGCCTCTGCATAAAAGTATGAGTAGGTTCTGTGCAATATACTATCACTCCAGGCAATTGTCTGAAGTGTCTTTTATTTCACTATATCTATCTGTTCTCTTTTTATGTAATAAAATTGTAATGATAAAAAAAACGTTCCTGTGCCCTTAAACATGTAATAGCAACAACTCTTTGTTTTGAAGGAGAACTGATTGCATGGTTATAGCAAAGAGAACAAAAGTCTATTCAGCTCATGCATTGGTATGATAAAGCCTGCTGTAGCCAGCTTAATGAACCTTGGGCACAATCAATCCTCACTTAACAATAGTAGGTCTCAGATTTGAGTGTGTTAACAAGAGACGCAAAGTCAACAAGTTTAAATCTTTTCTGAAACACTGCTTTCAGGTTCATAAATACCTGGTGAATGAGGTTTTGTGGCTGTTACTGCTGATTTCTTAGGGGATGAGACAGCTGGTCTGCTAGCATCCTGATCTTTTTGTACTTCTTTCTTCATACCTGTTTTAGAAAAAAAATCAAAGGTAGAAGGACATCTGGTTTATAATTCTGTTCATAATGGTGTAGAACTGCGTCACTAAGATACATACCAAAATGGGAAAATGTAAGTATTTCACCAATACACATCCTGGGCTGCACACAGAATGATGCTACACAGCACTTGTGGGTTGGATGCCAACCTGCCACGTCTGCAACCGCGACTCTGCACACGTGGCTGAGTTGACATGCACAGCACCAAAGAAGGGCAAAAGAAGGCCTTACACACTACCTTGCTTTTCCAGTCATCTGCACCATGACAAATGCTATTAAGGCACAAATAGCTACACAGGTAACCCATCCTATCTGTTCTGAGTGCTGTGTTCTGTCTCTTTACCTTGCTGTGCAACCTCATTCTGGACTGCAGGAGAAGTGGAATAGGACCGTGCAAAGCTGACTGAAGTTACCTGCAAGTCCCTGCCCTGTCACCTTTTCCACAGGTAAGGAAGATGCCTTTTCTGGAGACCAGCTTCCCCAAGATGGTCTCATGTAGGCAAGAGAGAGGCTTGAACCAGAAGCAGGCAGGACGTGTCAGAGCTGTGCTGGATGTGGCTGCCTGGACACATGAGAGTGGGTATCTGCCTGTGCAGTAAGTCAGGCAGGGACAGAGGTGGGCAAGCACATTCAGGGCACAAACCTACAAGACAATATGCCAGTGTGGGATGAAACAGGGCATGGAATATTTCAGACGCAACTTAGTGTCTGTTATTATTCTTCCCACCTCTGGAGCTCTCTGGTTCAAGCCTTGGGCTGGTCTGCCAGATGCCAGAGTTCTGCAGCCAGCGACTGCTTCTTGTACTGGGGAGATACAGCTTCCTCTGAAAGCCAGAGTGGCCACCCAAGCTCAGCTCCTCCTGCCCACCCACAGCTCTCATCAAAATAGCTGTGGGACCATGCCGAGTGCAGTAACATGAGGTCCTGCCCTGCTTGTTTGACCATGGTGTGACAGTCACAGACACAGGATTTCAAGCAGTAAACATTCATCAAAGAGGTAAGGAGAAAGAGCAATAAAAAGCAAAACCCTGAGACAATAATATATTTTCCTGTTTGCTTTCCTTTTTTTAACCATTAGTGTTTGTTGAGGGTTGCATTTTAGCCTGAAGGACTGTGTCACAGCCCCTGGATACACAGGAAAAACAGAGAGATTTAAGGCAAATGACTTGTTATAGAGGGAAAACAAAGTTTGCTTTATTAAGTTTCCCCTCTCTCATGAGTATGTTCACAGACATCTTGTAGGAAAATGTCCCACAGAATCTGAAGTATCTGAAGCAGGAAAACGATCAGATTTTCTTGGTGGTGCCTAATGACAGTGGTAGTCCAAAAGCTAACACTGTCTTCCATTTTGCTTAATGCAAGTGTGACCTGGCTCTTTCAACAGTTGAGAAAAATGATAATTTTATATGGGGATCATACTCTTCAGGGACACTTACTGGTTTACTAATTTTCTGCTCCCTCCAAAGCCACACCTTGTCACAGCTGCAGTATTAGGTTTATTTCTGATGCATTTTTCACCCTTCCACTTCTGTCTGCATCAGGACTTGCATGCAGAGAACTGCAGGCGCAGCATTTGCCACGCACCAGAAGCTGAGCTGCATAATTTGTAGCACTGTCTCTCAGCATTTGCTTGCAAAGTGCTTTGGAAAGAGCACATGCACCTGCATGTCCAGCAGTTTGTGGGAGGGAAGCACGGGACAAGTTCTAAAACCCTCTTTGACTCTCTTCCACTGTTCATAGGCAAATCACATCATCAGCTGTCAGGGCCTCGCAAAGACTGAACATTTCCCCATACCTTTACTTTTGTCTGTCTCCATTTTCTCTGCTGTTCAAAAATACAGCATGTTGAGGCTATGATTCTCATTTGTGATTAATACTTTTCACAGTGAAGTGACTGAAGATAGAAGTTGCCTGTGCCTGCCCCCTATGACACTGTACTTTACTACAGAGTAGGACATAAAATAGGTTTACAGTGCCTTTTCATTACTAAGGACCAACCTGAGATGGCAGCTGTGAGACAAAACCAGGGCTTGTTTTATAAGACATAGTTTATATAGTTACAGATTCAAGCATTACTTTTTCACGGTAATAAGGCTTTGGCTTTTCTGGGGCTTTCAAAATAAAAATATAATGCACAAATGGGCCATATACTGAGCTCCTCCGTAAATTTTTCTATGCCAGATGCCAAACACAGGCAATGGTAGAGAAAAGTGTGTGCTTTCCTCATGCTTTCCTTAGGCATGTAAATAATTAACTACTTTTGGTTTTGAGACATTTTCAATGAGGAACGCCTGGGGAATTCATTCAGCCCTCCCCCCTCCCCTTGACCTTAAGCACAAAACGAGAAACAATTCCACACTTAGAGCTTGGTTGAAAGAAAACAGAGCGAAGAAGCCCAGAATTTTTCAGAGGGCAAAGCAGGGTCTGTGGAGAGCAGTGGGAGCTGTGTATGGGTGCTGTCCGGCAGGGGCAGCTGCATGGGGACATTGGCTCCAGAAGGTGGGAGACCAGCAGAAAGAAGGTGCAAACAGATATCTGGGCAAGGAAAGATAAGTAGGACTAATAACAAGGAAGGTTAGTGCCCTTGTTCAGTTTACAAGACTGGGAGAGCTCCCAAGGCCTGGAGGGGCAGCAGTGCAGCAAGCAGGCCAGTGAGGAGGGGTTGTGCTGCAAGGGAAGAGCCAGCGCCCGGCACAGCCTGGCTGGGAAGGAGCCAGAGACACGGACACACGGAGCTAGCAATTATTCAACTTCTCCCTCATAAGTAGAAGGGCCCTGGTGGCCTCTCTGCGGCCCTCCTTAGAGAAGAGGGATTTAGAAAGCACACAGCAGGCAAAAGGAAGGACGGTCTGCGGGAGCAAACTGTTATCATTTTGCTAAGCTCATCACCCACAGGGAAATTTTAGGGGAAGAGCCATCCCTGGCATCAGACCTCATATAAGAGCTTGGGCTGAATGCTTTTCTAAAAATGGGACTTGTTTTTTGAAACAACAGCTGTTACTTGGTTAGAAGAGAAACATTCAGAAAACATGTTGATTTCCTGCAGGGAAAATAAATTTTTAGATTGCAAGTGTTTGGGCTCAGAATTTGTCATTTCACAGAAACAGAGAATTTCAGGTTTAAAAAAATCTGAGGGAGAGCATTGGTGTAGTAATTAGCATAATGTGCAGTAACACAGAGTATGGTGCAGCAGGAGGTTATAAAGTTTGATCTTTTCTAGCTTGAAGTGTACTAGAAGTAACTCGAGGACTAAAATGCACATAAAAAGTCTGATGCTCCAGGGTAACTCAGGAAACAAGACAAACATTTTTCAGTTGTTATTACAGGCCCGAACACATGTGAAACCTCAAATCATACTCTGTCATATATATCTTGAAATGTCAAAAGGTGTTATGTGTGCAATCATAAAATAATAAAAAATACACAAAATGAAATTACAAAAGTAAATTAAGCACTGTAAGTGTATATTTTTTTAACTTGCACACTGTTTTAATTTTCTTCTAAATTTGTCTTTTATAATGTATTTTAAATCTGATTTGGGACAAAATTTACTTGAAATTCTTAGTGTTATTGCCCACAGACTGGAAATACGGAATTCCAATTAGCTCTGTGTTAAATGCCTGTACATTAGCCTTATTCCTGCTGGCTGCAAAATCAGAGCTCTTAGCACAGAGCTTCCCAGCAAAAAGCTCCTGGCATATCAGGAACCACCATTAATTTCCAGGCTTCCTGGAACAGTTTCCAAGGCTCTGCCAACTCCTACCACTGACAGAGCTCATTCAATGAGAAGTTTTGTTTCTGGTAGCCAGTAATCAAAGCCAAAAACTACTAATTTTTATGTGAATCTACATTCCATTTAAGGTTAGAAATCTCTCAACATTTCCTCTCTTTTAAAAGCTATACTTGTGTAAAGAAATGGATGTTTCAGGCCATAAGAGAACAATGAGCATAAATATTTGTTTGTCTTTTCTACTGTGTGCTTACAACATTTGCTTATGAAAAAAAACTCTAAAGACACAGTTCTGCAAAGGTATTTACATTTCCTAATTAACATACACAGCCTGCTCCAAATGAAACAGAAGGAGCAAATGCAAAATAATTAGAAACACAAGGCAAAACATTCCAGAAATCACTTAGAAAAACAGCAGACAAACAAAGCCACTTCTCCATTCCCCCAGCAGTGCTGAATGCTAGCCGAGGAACCAGAGCAAAAGACACCTTATCCAAGACATCTTCTTACTGCAGAATCAGCACTTGTATTTGCCTGTACCTTTTTGAGTCTTCAAAAGCCAGTACAGTGGGATAGGCTTCAATTTGCTTTCATACTCCAGGCTGAAAGCATGCTAACAAATTGTTCATTGAGTATTTATTCCAAAACAAATCCTAACATGCTGTAGACATCATTAACAATTCAATGGGACTGACTGCATTCAGATGGATTCCAGCTGTTCTCAGGAGTATTTTATAAGTTAACTAATGCAGTCCGCAAGTTAAAACAAACAAACAAACAAACAAGGAAATATCTTCAGTTACTCACAGACACAAAGAGCCCCTTTGAGCTTTCTTCTGCCTTTCCCCCTGATACCTACAACTAGTCATGTCCTTGGTGAGTAATGACACATCCCTGCATGCATTGTTTGAGACAAAATGAGCAAAGCTGGAAATATGATGGATTCTGTAGAATGAGAGTAGTCTAATTCTCTCTAGAGACTCTCTGCTTCCTGTGATCTATGAGACACTGAAAGACTGAATAAATAAGTAGATGTGGAAGAAAGACTATGCATTTGTTGAAGTAGAAACTCCTAATGCTTGTGCAACAAACCTTTGTGTTTATTTCAAATTTAAAGTCAATCTGATAAGAAAAAAAAGACAATGACTATTTCATTGTCTTATCTGAAAGCGATTGCCTTGTTCTTGTATTAAAAAAGAAAAGTCTCGTTAGCTGGTGTTTAAAAAAATAAAGAAAAAAATAAACCTGATAAAACAAATCATTCTTTGGACTGAATAGAAAATCTCAGGGTAATTCACAACATCCAATGTTAGTTGAAGAGATAAAACAACTACTCCTTCTCTTTCTGCCATTTTGCATGGATCCTATGGCATTTTCTTGTCTCTTCCTCACACAGTTGTGCTATGGCATGTTTCAGAGTGGTTCCCAGAAGAGAGGCAGAAAAACTTGCAGCTGAACATCTCACTTTCACGTGCAAGGTGGTGCTGCATATCCCTGTGTTCAGCACAGGAACAATATCCACATAACCCACTGCACACTGCTATTCAGTTTTGCAGGGAAAGTGTTTGCAAGGGGAAACAAAGCAGCAGCAGCAGACTCTTCTCCCTTCAGCTCTGCAAGAGTGCTAGTGCTCACTCTCCCCCCCTCAGCTGACCTCAGCTCATCCCTCTCCCTCCTGCTGACGTTGTGCTGTCTGGATTTTGCAGAATCTGATCAAAAGAAGCACATTTTACACTATAAGATTGCTGGTGAGAGCTGAGATAACACTGGCCTCCTATTTTTCATCTTGACTGATTGCATTTAACGGCCTGTCCTGTTACATATGATTTACTGGTACTTGTAAAAGCACAGGAATTCACCGGGTGAATTTGTTGAACAATGCTTTTGATTGTCTTTATTTTAGTGGGCCAAGCTGAAACAAGGTGCTCAAATTAATTCCTTATTGTCTCTGTCATTGCACTCAAATTCGGATATTTCTTATGGGTGATAACAGTCACTTGCCTGTGAGATAAACATTAAATAATAACCAAGTAGAAATAGGAATCCCATAACACACACCCCTCAAAATCTGTAACAGGGCATAGAAAATATAAAATCCCTCAGCTCTCCGATTTCATAGAGAGTTGGGTGGCAGGTCCAGGTCCAGCCTGGTGGACAGAACTGAGTCTCTGAACATTGCCTTCTGCAGATATTCCCCCATTTTATGGGAAATTTAAACCAAAAAATTCATGTATGTATGCTTCAAGTACTATTTATTTTTATCAACATCTGTGGAAAGAGGAAGCTTATATGAATTTCAGAGCTAGATTATAGTTGCGAAGTTCCTGATGGAGAGCTGCTTTCACCTACCATTGAACAAAATATGAAGCAATATAGAAACGGTAAGTTTTAGTTAGGTTATCACTGTACTTCCCAAAGTAGCTAATTTAATTAAGTGAAATTAAAAGACCTCTCTTTTTCTAGTCAAGTATGTGCTTTCTTTTCCCTTTTCTATAAACGGACAGACATATAAGTATAAAAAGGGCTGTGCAATACACTGAAACCTCATTAAGTGCACTCTTTTCATAGACCAGTTGAAAGGCCATCAATTCATGCCTGCAGAACAATTTGCATGACAACAATCTTCCACTGCTATTGTCCCATTCCAGAATTCTTTTTTGATAATCTGAAGCACAGCATCATCTGATGCACAGCAGTAGCTAAAGGAGTCTATTTTCATTAATTAAATATTTTTTTATTCCCCGCAGTCCAATTTACTCCACAAGCACTTTTAGTGAAATATCAGGAGTATAATCCCTCTTGAGCAGTTGTGTCTTTATTTTCTTTTTTAATGAAAATTTACAGTTCAGGTGGTCTTCTCAAATAGCATCTAATACATGAAAGCTTTCATGTAATTTTTGATGGTTATTTTTGATTCATTAATATAGGTAGATATTTTCATTTGTGAATTAATTTACTATTCATACATAGGTAATATGATGTACATCTCTGAAATACAAATGTAATTTTTACATTACCTGATATTGCACTCTTTCAGAAATATAATTGATATTAAAATTACTGCCATCCTCTTTGTGAAATACTTTCCTTCTTCCTTTCATAAAGTATGCTGTATGCAATACACATAGTGCCTGTGCTCCTCAGCTGTAACTCTAAGCACTTCAGTTTAGTAACTGCCATGTCTTGCACAGGAGGTCGGTCGGATGCTAAATACATGCAACATCAAGCCTATAGAAATTACTGTCCAAAGGATAGCTAAACAGAAAAGTTTACATTCTATAGGTGTCTCTATCACATTGGGATAGTGTAAGTATGCTATTGCAAGAAAGGCAAGATTAGAATTGCTAAAAAACCTTGTCTTCATAATTTCTTTGATTTATTTCAACCTTTGCTCCTATCAGATACTTAGCATTGTGAGGAACCATGACACCGTTTTAATTTAAAAAAAAAAAAATAGCATGAATTGGCCACAGATACATGCTGCTAACTTGGCTCATAGAAAATTAAACCAGAGCATTGAACTAACATAGTTTCTTTTGTTCCTGTCTGTTGTGTATAATAACAACTTCCTAAACTTGTCAGCTGCCCCTGCTCAGGAACTGTGTCTGCCTGTTTGCGTAGCACAGGCAGGTAACCCTACTTCCATGTTTAGTTTCCTTCCAGAATAAAACAGGCAAGTTTATGACATGGTAAATGCTGAGTTATCCTTTGTCCTTATCTCGACCCAAAAGCCTTTTATTGTATTTATCTCCCTCTGTCCGGTTGGTTTGGTGGGTACCTGGTGTCCGGCCAAGGTCAAACCACTACAACTTAATCTATCTTGAAACCAGGTGACAAGAACTAGCAATTCGTAAAGTCTTTGTCTCATATTTTGCACTGATTTTTCCTTCCCAGCTCCATTTCAATGTGTATCAAACCCAATGGAACTTATATAGAGACGAAACACTGTTAAGTAAGAGCCAGCCTGAATAAAATTATTTATTTTGGAATCTAAACTGTTAGAGCTAATCTGAACTTGATGGAACTGGTCATTTGCGGCATAACTGAATTGAGCAGAAGGAGAATTTAGTCAAGAAAACAATTTGGAAATAAGACTAGGGTTTTTTTTGCTTTATTTGCTTTCCTCCTTCTTCCTCTCTTAGTGAAAAAAACAAAGATTTCTTAAAGCTAGAGGCCAATATTCTCATCACTGCAAACATTCCTAGCAATGAATTATCGGCTCAATGGAATGCTTTGGTCTCTAAAGCAATGCAATGTTTTCAAAAAGCTGCTTGGTAAGAACCAATAATATATACACTAAATCTCTGGCATGTGTAGTTAGGGACAGTAAATGCCTTCAACTCCACACATAGCTCACAAAATGAGATTATAGCTGTGTTGTTGACTGTGTTTAAAAGAGACTACAGTAAATCGAGTCCAAATCAGCACACTGGCAATGGGCCCAAGGATGGCATGAAAATTAATTAGAAGCAAGCAGTAAAACAGCATCACAACAACGTTTCTGCATTTCTTGGCTTGATGCAGGTGGTGTTTTAAATCTGGAGCACTTACCAGCGGGTGCTGTGGCAGTTTTTGGTGCTGGCAGTAAGCTCCTGCGTGGGGTTGCTGTGCTGCTCGATACCTGCGTCGTGCTCTTGCTGCTCCCCTTGGGAACATCTTTAGAAGGTGCAGATGCCCTAGGGGTGTTCTGCTCTTCGTTTCCGAAGCTGGAACCTGCAGGAGACCGGAATTGCACTAATTATAAGTACATATAAAAAATGTATGTGAACTGTGGCATACAGACCAAACTCCTATCAGCAATTATAATCTACAATGACATGTTCTCACTGCAGCCTGGGCTAAGTTAAGTGGACTTTCTCCAATATAAATCCTTAGGTAGAAATAAAGAGTTCCCAACAGCTTACTTAAATGCTAAGACTTGGCAGCTGTTAGACTCTGATTCCAACAGGAATTCAAGACCTCCTCTTAGTCTAGCTCTATAAAGGTACGTGGCTACAATACTCATAAAGAAACCAAAGAATTTCTAAATATCTGTGTGGACAAGCTGTTTATGGTTTTGTAGCTGCTACAGGAGCCACACTACACATTCACCCTACCACTTGGAAGCTGCTGGTGTTTGAAATAAAGGGGAATAGCAGGGCTCAGTGGTGCAAAGTTTCAGATTCTCCTGCTCAGGTGGGATTTCCTGCAAAGAGTCCCTCAGATCACACTCAGACGTCTGAATAACAACATAAAAAACAAAGAAAAAATTCTGCCTTATTTGAATAATAACATAAAAAACAAAGAAAAAATTCTGCCTTATTTGAATAATAACATAAAAAACAAAGAAAAAATTCTGGCATAACTCTCACATCCACTTCAATTATATTCTCATAACAACTATTAGGTTGCCAAGTTTTCCACCTTATACTGACCTCTTTCAAAACTTTTAATGGGTTTGGTTTCCTCCTGCACTTGCCATCTAGGGAATAATGACATCCTAGATTCCTTGTAGACATAAGGAAAACAATATTTTCTTAACATTTGAGAAAGACAAAGTTGGAGTGTTGTTTTGACCTTTCTGTCTACAAGGCCTAAGAGGAGCAAAAGATTACAGCAGATCTGGACTTGAACATTTGCAGAAGAATGAACATTTTGTTTGAAAAATTAGTGGAGATAGTGGCAAGAAATACAAAGGATGTCAGAAAAGGCCTATAATTTTTATTTCATTTGTTTTACAAAGATACAATATAATTTTGGTTAGGTACGGCCTGCAGGAAAATGATAGCATCATCTTAATAATTGGCAAGTCCAAGTCTCCTGTATTTTTAAGACATAGGCTTCTTAAAAGTGTGCGAGTAAAGGAGAAATTTCATTTTTGCCTTTTTACTGAAAATCTGCTAGAAAAAAAAGCAGGTTGGTAAAGAAAATCCTCTTTTCTGATAAAGGAAGAATATACCTTTTGGCTCTGAGAAAACAGCTTTAAGTTTTACTGTGTCTTTGAGGCTGCTTGCATATAAGTCTTAATCTAAAGTGTGTATCTGCAGTATAAATGGACCTCTACAAACATATTTGACCTTTCTCAAGCCACATTAAAAACTCAAAACAGTGTAGTGTACTCTGTGCAGGAACAGAAAGACCTGAAGCATTTATCACCTTTACACAGCTGTGCACATGACAACCCCTCAGCACATCAGGTCGGTGTCGAATATCTAAACCACATGGATTTTTCACCTGTGTAACAAACATTTAAGTTTATGTGCTGAATTATCTGCTGACAGAACACTGCTGACTTCTGTAAAGTCACAACAGCAGACAATCTGGCCCAGCCTAGCCCCATCTCCTGTGCAGCTGTGCACGAGGGCATCTCTTCTGCCAGGTGCTGGGGGGATGCTGCAGCATGTGTGTCCACCTCAGGCTGTCTGCACCACTCCTGAAGCTATTCCTGAAGTGGTCTCATATATATGCTTACCCAGTCAGTTCGGGTAACACCACTTGTAGAAATTTTTTTTATTTCTTCAGCTGTTTTTTTATAAGTTTCAATTGCAGAAGCACTAACCTTGAAGAGTAAATTATTCTTATTATTTGCAGAGAAATACAGTTCGAGTGTTCTTTAATGGAAACTCTTTATTCTCAATTGCAAAATGTATTATATGGAGAACATTTCAACTCTCAAATCTGACCAAATGGAAGCAATTCCCGCATTGAAGTACAAGGTGCCCAGGGGAGTTACATAACCTCTTATTAAAAAACAAATTAAAAAGTTTTTCTAAGTATTGAAGATGAAGTGCTGCCAGCTACAAATACCTTTTCTGTCTAAATCACAGCATAAGAGATCTAATTTCTTAAATGAGTGAGTGAGAAAGCTGACAAACATGGCCTTGTAGGATCCCTGGATCAGAAACGCCAGTGCCTGGAGACCACCGGCCACACACCTTGTGCTGTGGCTGCACAAGCCCTTCCAATGAAAAAAACACAAGGAAGAAAAGCAATACAGCTTTTGATCTTTTATTGAGAAATGGACTCAGGGAGCTGAGCTGCATCTCTGTACTGGGTGTCTTGAGGCCCCAGGGGCAGCCTGCACCAGGGGGGGATGGGGCTGCACTGTATCGGGCACAGATGCTTCCCAAATTAGACCCACCGCAGGGCACAGCCTGGCCTGTCAGCCAAGAGGGACGCACAACTGGGAGAATGGGTTTAAGAAAAGGCAAAGCACTGCCCTACAGAGAGGAGTGAGGGGAAAGGTGTGAGGCTGAGAGGGAGCAGGTGTTCCCTACAGAGCCTGGAGAAGGCCATGGGGAAGCAGGTATTTCCCTGCAGCCTGTGGAGAGGAGCATGGTGGAGCAGATATTCACACTGCAGCCCACGGAGAACCCCACACTGGCACACGTGGACATGGCCCAAAGGAAGCTGCATCCATGGAGAGCCCTCACAGGAGCAGGGCCCTGGAAGAAGCTGTGGTCCTGGACATGAGGACCATGCCGGAGCAGGTTTGTCCTGAGGGACAGCAGCCCTGGGTAAAGACCCATGCAGGAGTAGGAAGAAGTGTGAGGTGGAAGAAACAGCAGAGAGGAACTGTAATGAACTGACTGCAACCTCCATTCTCCTCCCTGTGCTGCTCAGTGGGGATATGGGATGGAGGAGGTAGAGGAATCGGGAAGGCAGAAGTGAAGTTGAGACTGGAAAACAGGGGTGGGGGAAAGCTATTTTAGGGTGGTTTTGTTTTTTTTTTTGGTCTTCGTTTCACACTTTTCAACTCTATTTTAATTGTTAATATATTAAATATTTTTTTCAAAGTCAAATTTGTTTTGCCTGTGACAGCAGCTGGTAAGTGATCTCCACGTCTTTATCTCTACCTGTGGTATTATTCACCTTATTTTCTTTCCTGTCCTGTAGAGGAGGTGAGGTAGTGAGACAACGGCAGGGTGGGTGCCTGGCAGCCAGCCAAGGTCAACTCAGCATAAAAGCAATATCAATACACCCAGGATTTGCTGAGATAAGGTCAATGTTTAACATGAGAGACAGTATCTCTCACTGTGCTCTTCATTCATAGATGGAGATTGGAAAGAGACACTGGGATACAATAACACATGCGTGTATAATTTGCCCCAAAAAGCAAATGTTTGCCACTTCCATGGATATCACTAGGGCAGCATCTAGTTCCCCAGGAGCAGAGGTAGGTGAGTTTCACCTTGCTACATAAAGTGCTAGATTCCACAGTTCAGACAGCATTCAAAGAAGAAATTAAATTAAAGACCTAGGAGAATGCATATTCCTCGTGATCTAGGAGGAAAATAAAGGTTTTCATTTACTTCAAGGAATTGACTTATAGGAAAATCAGAAAGATAATTCATCAGATAGTACCTGTTGGTCCATCATGAAATAATGCCTCCCGCTATTGTCTGCAGCAGGCAAATCAGTAGCATCTGCCCTTCCATGATATCACCTCTTATTTTTCAGTAAAAGCCTGTACAGAAACACCAGATGTGCAGGGGATGAACAGTTTCCAGGTGACCACATCCTTTGTTGTATTGTACCTCTTCCCTCCTACTCCTCTGCTTTGGCATTCTTGCTAAACCAGGGGAGACTCTGCTTGCCTTTGAAGCACCTGGCGAGTCGTTTGGGGGCTGCTACATAAAAGGCCCTGTATTTTTGCAGATTCTGTGCTCTATGAGAAGCAGCACTGCTGACTTTGCAGTAGAGTGTTTAACAGGCTATTAACGATCTGCTGGGGCTAAAGGCCTTCAGCCTCACTTTTTTCATCTCCTCACTATGAGCCCCAAGGAATCCTACTATTCTGCTCCTGAAAATACAGAAAAGAAGAATATTCCTTTGAAGACTTGAAGTTACTTTGGAGAGTCCCAGCTGCAGCCACTCTTCCCCTACACTTGTTTGCCAGTAGACACGCAGAAGTCAGGGCTGGGAACATATTATAGGCTGCATGTTCAAAGAAAACCATGACAAAAATCCCGCTAGCTCCTAGATGTCTTTGAACCACCGTTCTTTTCACCATCCGGCCATGCCCTGCAGCAGTTTACTTCAGGGGCTCCTCATCCTCAGAAAAGGAAGACTCCCTTGTAGGTGTCACTAGGAGTTTGTGCCTCCTGTAGGTGTTCCTTTTCCAAAATTATTTACAAATATTTATAAAAAAAGATAGAAATATCGAATGATAATACATGTAACTGTAAAACTAGCAGGAACATGAATGGGGAGAATTCTGCATTTCATGAGAAATTAATTAGGCCATGTTGTGTGGCAGGTCTTGCTCTGAGAGGAGATAACGATAGGAAGGGCTGTGCTCTGGAGTCCCACAGCGACAGATTTCCCTGTCTGCAATCAAGGGCAATAAAGTCTCCTGTTGGAGAATTTGCATCCTCTCTAGAAGAGCAGCTTGTTTGACAATGCCTACTGGTCTGTGTCTTGCTGACAAACAGACTGCAAAGGAGTGTTACAGCATGTTCTGCAGCTCCCTGTCCCGTGGGCTGCTACGTGCAGCCTCTGACACGGAGTGAGCTTCCAGCTCTTCACAGCAGGTCAAGCATTCCCTGTGCTGGCAGGAGGCTTGGAGCTGATAGCTCCTGCCACAGCTGTAATCACACTAAAGACACCAGGAACATGCTGGCATCGTGCATGTTCACTGAAGGACAAACATTTACCCAGGGTTGTAGGAAGGCCTTTCCAGCATGAAGGTCCTTGGACACAATTTGATGCCAAGTTAGTGACAATGGAGTTACATCTAGTTGTTGCATCAGTGATCCCACTTAGCAATTCTAAATCACTTCCCAATCACAGAACTCAAGAAGCTTTAAAAAAAGAGTTGAGCCACTTTCCAAATTCACACAGCAAGGAAACAGCAGAGACAGAGAAGTGAGCAGGAAAACCTAATGATGAATGAGGTTGGAATGACTTTTTTTCACCTGCAAAACCACTAGGATGTATTATTCCCCTGGGTTTTGCTAGACTGCACTTCTGTGCCCCAGTTTTCAAGCACAAGTACAAGTGCAAAGTAAAATTTAAAATCACTGCCATGGGGAATGATCTGATAAGAAAAATACCTAAACTACTGGAAATAATCAGGTGATGTTTAAAACCAAAACCTGTAAGACACGCTTTTCACTAACTTGGAACATTTGCCCATCCTTCAATTAATGCCCATTCTTTATTCCTGATTGTTACTTGTGAAGTGGTAAGTAAATTTTATAGAATGATTATCAGATATGCAACTTGTCAGCCGAGATTTTTATTTCACTATTTTAAGGGTTACTCTTTTGAAGTCCGGCACGGACTATGAGGTTTGGACTCAACATGAGGTTTCACAGTGTAATTTTCGAGCAACACAAATGAACATACAGCTCTGTAGCTCAAGCTGAAACAAAGCTATTGACCAAGAGGTACAGTGTGATCATTAGCCCTGAGGGCTAACCATGTTGTTAAGATGTTACAATAGTAGATAAGATTACTAGCTGACTAATTGGTTTTTCTTTTTGTCTTTCAGACAGCCAATGCCTGGTATTTCCTAACAGGCCAAATACGCAAGAGATCAGGCAACAGCTCATGACAGCTTTCTCTTCCACGGAGAACAAGAAGATGCTTAAGAATTGATGTCCACACAATGCTTAAGCCTAACTTACTTAGCTCAAAGTCTTTTTTCCCATTGCATTTTTTTTTTTGGCTCAGACAAAGATGTTTGAGCAATAATTCCCTGTCAAATATTTATTTTAGAGGAGGTTCGTGCCTGACTGCATGCCTTTATAAAAGCTGATTTTTCAGAAGTCTTTACATTAAAAAATGAAACCTGAGTTTTAAATTCAGGTTAATAATTTCCACCAAAATAAGGATCCAAATCTGCGGTGCCTGCCAGCACAGCTTTAGATAGCTTTGGGTCTCTGCACTGCCAATGATTACCTCTGAGGCAGCCCCCTCACTGCTAGGGAGGGAGTTTGGTGCCATCATGGATGATTAATGACAGCTGTGATCAGCCATGGCTTTTGTGCATTAACACATCTGTAAAAGACTGCTGCATGTCCATCCTTCTCCCTGTGCCCTCCAATCCTAAAGCCAAGCACCTTTCTCCTGTGTCACCTGCTGTCAGATGGTTTTGGGCCCCTGGATCTGGCTATGCAAAAAACTGTTGGGCACCTAAAGGATGGGAATCCTGCAAGGTTGACTACCACCAGAAGAGCTGCAAAAGCAGCTATGTGCATATGCACTGGCAGGCTCTTCCTTTGCCTCCAGCTGCCCTGACTGCTTCTGCAGTCAAAGGCCGTATCCTGCACTTGAGGCTGATCCAGGCAGGCAAAAGACAGAGGAGGTGTTTCTGGCAGGGCAGAGGGAAGCATCACCTCTTCAGGCTATGCTTTCCTAACTCAGGTGGCAGTTGAGATTCCAGAGCAGCACTGGCAAGCCTACTTCCACCAGGATGCTCTTGCAGACGTGGCCCTTATTTGAGGCTTGGTCCTTCAGACCGTATTTACGGTGTTAAACAAAAGTTGGTCAAGTGCTGTAGGCTGGCTCGTCCTGACACCACCCAGGCTGATCACAGCAGCTTTTCCTGAGAGGGTTAGAGCAGACAAAGCTGCAGTCACAGCGTGAAGAAGAGGGTGAGGGATCAGGAGACTGGACTTAGCCTGGCTTCCAGGCTTTCCTTTGCTCACCAGCACAGCTGGACTTGCAGCCAAGAAGCATCCGCTGAGCTGGGCCATGGCATGCTGCACATCACTGGCAAAGGAGGTCATTCAGCTTAGCCTCACCTACAACAAAGTGGGTTTAAGAAAAGTGAAGATGTTTTGCCTCTGCCAGGTGGAATTGAAGCTCCTTCCTTTACATGATTTACCACTTTTGATGACACTGAGTTTTTGTAATCTAGATTAATTTTTGTGGCACAAACCTGTCTTCAGTGTCCTTCATACATAATAGATAACAGAACTACAGCCTTCTGCTGATACACTTCCTTGTATCAATGCTAACTAATTCATTTCACATCACCAAATAAAATATATATTTTAGGATCTGGCTATATGCATTTCTTACTTGAGTGGAGCTATGTTCTGCTCCCTCCTGAAGTGTTACAAGCCTCATTGGGCAAGGTGAAAATGTCACCACAAAGTAAAATCTCTGTATGTGCTACTGGGAGTTGCAGACAACTTGCAGACTGTGCCAGACTTCGGAATCACATAACCCATTTTATTTGGGTTCTGGTGAAATGTTACATCTCTATCAGGAAAGACGAGCATTTTATTATGTAATAAAGTCGCACTGTATGGTGGTGGTAGCTTTGCCTGCCACTTCCGGATTCTGCAGCTGTTTGGCTCGCTGAGAGCTTTTGCATAGCTGGCTAATTAAAACCCCATAGGACATGGAGCGAAGACAGCATCGTATTTTACTGGTCAACTGTAATATTTGTCAGAAGGGATAATATAAGGTTTTTGGAATCCTTCCAAAGATACGTGGACTGCACAGACATTTTAAAATGGGCCTCAGACATCACTGTGCATGAACCTTCTGAAAGAGAAATCTCCTGGCGCTACTTGGAATCATCAAAGGTCATTCCTGACCAAATCTTCCCTGCAAACTTTCCTCATTCAGTGTATGACTCTGACGACAAGAAACCTCCCATCTCATGAATACTCCACTGAAGTGTCTCTTGTGGTACTCGGAGGAGCTGACGCCGTAGAATTATATACTGGGGAAATGTTTGCTTCTCTAACTGAGAAGAGAGAAACCTACCTGCTGTAAGCTTCTCCTAGACATATGGCTTAAAATTTCTAACAGATCAGATCAGAGTAACCTGATCTTACTTTGTAATTACTGAAGCCTACCAATTAGTTGTAGCAAGGGCTGGTTCTTGAAACCTGAGGTTCACTTGAAGGCAAGCAGGTACTCATAGTGTTTTGGAAGCTCTTCTTGCTGACACAAGTTAAGAACATATTACATATCAGTTAAACATTTAAATTCCTCTTAGGTTCATTTTGGGAGAGTAAATAAGTAGCTATATCCAAGCAACGGGTTTTCTGGAGTCCCGTGTTTAGTAAATTTACTGAGATTAATTGTTATTGAAGGCTGAATTTGTAAGAAAAATGGTATTTGAACCCCGTGAGGGCAACTGAAGTGTTATCTTCTGTGCAACAAAATTTTGACTTAGACTGAATGTTTTAGGCAAAATGCTGCTCTCTATACTAAGCAAAAAGCACGTGAAGAAAAACAGGAGCAGAGATTTACTTCGGGTATTGTCTGGCACAGTCATGCACTGTCTTACAGAGGATTTGGATGAATACAGGTCCAAGGGCCACTTCTCCCCCTTGTTGCCCAGCAGGGTAGTCCTCCACACCACAACAATTCCCAGGCACTGTAGAGCTCTCAAAGTAACACCAAGCGCTGACAGCATTTTGGCCAAAGACACGTATGTGATCCAATGCCCTTAGCTGCCAGAATGACTTCTGGGATCACCAGAGGCTATCCGAAAGTTAAAATAACCAGAAAGAAGATACAGATAACATCCATTTTCTACTACCACTAAAGCACTATTGGCATGTATCAGCCTACTTAGAGGGAATTTTCCTGCATAGAAAGATTTTGATGTTCCTGGGTAGTCCTTCGGTCTGAGCACCCACACTTCTAGAAGCACCAGTTTTGTAGCATGACTTGTGCTCATGACCATCTGCTTTCATGGCACCGAGCCTGCTTCTGAACTGGCACACCAATTCCAACAGGGCACAGGCACCCATGAGAGACAGGATTAGAAGTGACATCTGCTCTGCAAGAGGTTCCTCCTCATGGCAAGAAGTGCCAAATTAGAGCCACATGCCTTATAAGGAATGACATCTGTTGGCCCTCATAGCATTTTATCATCAATACCTCTTCGCTGGAATCGCTGCTTTTAATTTGCTTGGACACTGGCTTGGACTATTTTGACACTTAAAGGTATGCATAATCCTTGGGAAAAGTGTTAATGACATTCCAATAGCAATAATGAATTTCCACCAGCTTTCCAATCCATGCTGGTTGCCACAGCCCAGCAGACTAGGAGAGGTTAGGCAATGCTCTAACAATTGTCAGTGCTTAAGGCCTGGTAGCATTCAGTCCTGCTCCTTCCCTGCCAAACCCACAACAACGTGTGTGCTACGGTTTACATGGAATTATGCTAGATCAAAGAGCTGGTAAATGTGTCTGACTCCTTAGGTGGCATAATGATGACTTTAGAGCATGTGACACAGGCTAAGGAGGGGAGATGTCATACTGAAACCTCAAGGATGGAAGAGCCTTAGAGAGTCCCCAGTTGGTCACTAATTAATTGCATTTTATGAGCTCAGGCACAGATCCTCAAAGCTGCTTAGGAACTTAACTCCTATTTCATTTCACATTCAAATTTAACTCACTGTGCTTATTCTTAATCACCATCTCAGCCCTGAAGGAGTTTCAAACCCACAGATGTCTCCATTTCAGAGTATGAAGGATGCAAGCAGCTGAGCAGAACCTCCCATGAATGCTGAACAGTGCTTTGGTTGGAGGAGAGAGGTGGTGATAGGCACCAAAGCTGTGCTTTGGAAACAGGCAGGGAGCTTTGTAAGCTGTTCAGAGCAGCCATTTACTGTATTCACATCATATTCATCCTCTTGGACAACATGCTGTTCAAGAAAAAACATGAAAACCTGCTTTTCCCAGTTAATTTTCACAAACTCCTATGTAAGTAATGCACAACATGTACAGTGATGCTCTGGGCTGCCTCCTGTCTAGATCTGTGTTTTGTGGCTATTTTGGATGTCATACAGAAAAAAAAAAATCTATAGCAAAATAAGAATCTGGAAAAAATTATTTGTGTAGTCCAGAGTTTCAACAGTCAGGAAACATTTTTCAGGGGAAAGCTTTATTTTTAACACATGCACTGGCTGCACTGTATATTTTAAGACTCCAAAAGTAAGTTTGACTTGTAGAATTCTGCTGATTAAATGTCTTCCTCACAAAACATCTTAACCAGTTCAATCAAACTAAGGAGTTTTTTTTTTTTAATAAATATTGTCAGTTATGAGGAGTCTGGGTGTAAAACTTCAATTCAAAAGGAGAGAGAAACCACCAGTAGGGAGAAACACAAACAAAATGGGCTTCTATTATAAATGGCATTATCCATGGAGAATATGTGTAAATTTTTAATGATGTGACTGTTAAAAATTTTCCTTATCTCATGTTTACTAAAACCAGTGCCTTTAGTACACGATTTAGGGCAAAATTCAATTATTTTACAATAAGCTAATCTTACAACCAGCAATACTAAATGCTGTGACCATCTAAATAAGTTCTGCAAAGTGTTTTAGCTATGATTATATTTCTATGAACAGAAGTAATCTAAACCAGTTGACCCATAATATTTTGGAGGGAACAGATGTTTAATTGCATTTATCTCACAAAATGAAAGCTCTTAAAAGTATATAAAAATTAAAATTCCGTTGAAACTCGCAAAGATTAAATAGAGGAGGTAGATTCTTAAAAAATGGCAGTGCCTTTATAGAACAAGTCATTTAACTTTTCTAGTTGATAAAGTATCAAAACGTTTGTTCATTTGATCCTTTTAAAGGTTTTTTTCCCCTTTATACTTCAATGTATCTGACTGGCAGTAGCAGAATCAAACTGAGTATCTTCTCCCCATTACAATAAATGCTACTGATAAGAAATCAAATGTAAGACCATTTCACTAGAGCATGCATAAGTGATTTCCACAGGGTTATAACGGCACAGCCAGAGCATCTACCAGAGTAGTGTAGAATGCTCCCCAAGTGGTTCCAAAGGCAAGTACACACATAGTCTGTGCAATGAACAAGAGGAACTGGAACTCTGTGACCCCTCTGAGATTTATGATGTGATAGGAATTACAGACACTTGGTGGAAAAATTCTCAGGACTAGAAAACCACAGCGGATGGCTACAAACTCTTTCAGAATGATGTAAAGGGAAGAAGAGGAAATGGAGTTGCATTTTCTGTAAAAGAGAAAGTGAGCCATGGAGTACTGTCTCCAGCTGTGGTCACCTAGCTCAAAAACGAAATGGACAAAAGGGAGAAGTTTCACAGGAGGTCCACGAATATGATCAAAGGGCTCTAGAACCTGCCCTGTGAGGAAAGACTGAAGGAGTTAGCTCTTATCTGCTTTAGAAGGGAAGGCTCAGGGGGGACCCAATCACAGTATTTCAGTACTTGAAGGGCTCCTACAGAGAGGACAGAGGCTCTCACTTCACAAGGAGCCACATGGAGAAGACAAGAAGGTACAAGCTGCACTGGGAGAGGTTTCATCTCAACATAAGGAGGAATTTTTTTACAATAAGAACCATCAGACACTAGAACAACCTCCTCAGGGATGTAGTAG
Source organism: Cnemophilus loriae (assembly GCA_013397755.1). Classification (NCBI taxonomy): domain Eukaryota; kingdom Metazoa; phylum Chordata; class Aves; order Passeriformes; family Corvidae; genus Cnemophilus; species Cnemophilus loriae. Next base: position 124,253 of record VZTF01000426.1, read on the forward strand.
AGTCCGCTTCACTAAAGTTTTTCAAGATATGATTGGACAGGGTGCTAGGTAATCTCATCTAGGCTCCCTTTTCCACTGAATGTTGGACCAGATGATCTACAGATTTCCTTCCAACATGGGCTATTCTGTGACTCCATGAAAACGGAATAATCAACAAAGACCCCCAAATTCCAGTGCCAGGATTAAAGTAAGGACTATACACCACTATTTGGTCAGATAGTATAAATATAAATGATGGTATTATAATACCATTTATGCTCTAGATATGTATTTCTTGCTGAGTTTGTGACTGTGAAGGATACCAGTCTGATTACTCAGAAAATCTACTCTTCAGAGTGCAAACACAGCCTGGGCAGCCAGGCATGAAATTCCCGGTCTGACTGCAGCATCCCACTGGTCTTGCCACATGCTCTAGCACCAGGGAGCCTTCTCTGAGCGGCTTTTTTGGGCAGGTGCCATGTTATGCCATGTCAGCACATTACATCACGGTATCATTGAAATTAAACAAGTTAGAAAAAAGTAATGAATCTGTTCCTGGTCTTCTGCATCAGTGGGCAAGTTGCTGCCAGGCTGGACCCATGACTGCAACATCCATTTTGGCATGATATAATGCTGTGTGGATTGCACCTGGCCTGGCTGGGACACCTGATAATACTGCTTTGTTGGACAAGATTGTGCCTCTAAATCCACTGCTTTTAAAAAGCAAGGTCCTGATGTTACAAAGACGTATAATTACCTGTACCCTCAACATTGCTCTTTTTCTTAAACAGGACCTTTGAAGATAAATTTACTTGCCCATCTCTGGCATGTGAAAATGGAACTGCAGGATTAATGAGAAATATCCTATTAACTTCACCTCTGTATGAATTGTTCTGTAGTTAAAACTTGCAAGGGACTACTTACATAAAAGCTTTTTAATCATACATGTAGTGTAAGGGTTATTGAGTAAAGTACTGTTTCTCATTTTGTACCATTTAAAAAAGAAGTATTTTTTCAAGACACCTGGAATTATTAACAGGATTGAGAATGGGTTTGGGTATGTGGGGAGATGGTAGGGATGTGAATGAATGCAAATTATTTTAAAGAGGCACAAAGTATACCTAGGAGTATGATCTGTAGTGTTTTATATCAACACAAATAATGTCCTTTGTATATCAGGCACATTTAATTAACTGTGAATGTATAGCATGAGTGCAGAAATATTAAACCAAAGTGTTGTCTACTGGAAGATTGTAATTCAAGTGATTTCCATAGTACTTCAGTTTTAGGAAAAGGTCTCCAAAGCCCTGTACTCTGGAGGAGGAGTTGGATAGCTCTTAGCCCTGCTAAAAAATGGCAGAGGCCCCAGGAGAGTCTAAGTAGTAGATCTTCCTTTGAGTTTTTTTGCTGGTTCTGCAGAGTTTCCTTCTCCTCCACGGTGGCAGAATCTGACAGGACCATCACATGCCCTTGGTGCTTCTCTTATATTCCTGAATCCTGAAGGCAAGTGGTAATGTAAAAATCTCAGTTGCTATTAGTGTAAAAGAAACTTCTACTATTTTCTTTTTTACCTCCTTCTTCAGCACTTATATGTAGCCTGAGAGCATCTCCAAGATCTTCTTTTTAAAGAAATAGCCTGGGTTTTTTTGGAACGGCATGAGCAGTGACATCACACCACACTACTGTGATAACATGGAGGTTAAAGGTGCATTTGCTCTAAGGAGTGCTTAAAAAGCTCCTCCTTCTCTCAGTTAAACATGAACACATATCTCAGGACACTTGAGTCCTAGTCCCTGACATTTAAACATGTGGGTGGTAGTACAGCTTTAGAGCACTGATACTGAAGACAAAGAAGGAGGCTCTTGGAGGAGACAGAACAGTTTTACTGTTCTGCAGAAAGGCCAATTTTGATTAAAACTGTAAGCTCCTTAGGATCTGGGAGACGAGACATTGTACCGACACCATCTGTCCCCTTCCAAATTTCCAAAGTCCCATGGATGAAGGAGGAAGTGGAAGATACTGCTGAGGCTCTTTGCAGAAAGGATATTATTCTTTTCTACAGTAAAGTAAGAAAATAGGGCAAGAACTCATGGGCAACAGCCCCGAGGAGAAAAACTTGGGGGTTCTGGCGGACAAAAATTATTGTTTGAGAGCAAGAAACACTACTAGTCCCACAAGACACACATGGAAATAATATTTTACATTCTAGACCATACGTCTCCTAAGTGAAGCATAACCATTATTAGAAATTAAGATCCACTCCACCAGAATGCCAACCTCAAAAATAGTCAGTGGCTTCTCAGTGGCTGGGAAAAAAGCAAACAGCTCCATCTTTTATGAGTGGTAACAAATTTTTCTTCTTGTTTTTCATGACACAGTTTCATGAACTTCCTTTGGAGTTTGTTTTGGTTTTGTTTTTTTGTTTATATGATGAAAAGACAATGGAAAGCCTGAAAAAACATTAAGGAATTTTTCATATTAACACTCCAGATATCACCAGTTTCTCTGGAAGGTTTGTGATTTTGTTCAAATTCATAATGAAATTTTAACTCCTACACCCCAGACAGGGTTCTTATCCTCTTTGTATTCACTGAAATTTAGAAAGAAAATATTTAACAAAGGGTTCCTATGAGTTTGGAAATGTAACTTATTTTGCTGAAAATCCTCTAAATTAGATAAATTGGGGATGGTGCTGGTGATTCTCCAACAGTATTTCACCTTCTTGTTCTTGTTAGCAGAATGCAGGGAGTTGCAACAAATCAAAAAACTCTGTGCTTTGGGTGATCTGGGAGACCATCCTTATCTAACAATGCTAGTATCATCGCCAACTTCTGCCCATCTACTTATTTCTTCAACAGTCTGCTCTGTGAATAGGAGGACCAATGTAATCTGGTCTCCTTTGAATTTGTGTGCTGTCTGCTTTATACATCTCCACTGCACTGATGATGGCAACACACCCAAGTGCCAGTTATTCCCAGAACAATGCTCCCAGCTCCCCATCAGCTACAACATGAGCCCCTACCTGTAGATCCTCCTTGGGTCTGCAGCTTCAGTGTTTCCCTCCTGAAAAGGCCTCATAAATGACACAGAGGACCCTCATTGCCCTGCCAAAGCCTATAACTACTATTCAGGCTCTGGTGTTGCAGCAGGTTTTGTTCCAGAAGGCCAGACAGGCTCTGCACCACTGAGATCACAAGATGGGAATTTTCTTAGTGGAAAGCACTAATTTGGATCTTTGGTCTTTAGCAAGCTGCTAATTCTGTGAAACCTGTAGAATCTGGAGTGGCTCCTTCCCTCAGAACAGTTCAAAATGCAGGAGACATGCAGATTAATATGACTAATCCCACTCAATTATATAGATTTTGTTTACTTGGGAAATCATAAAAAAAAATAAATTGAGAAAGAAACCCCAAATATTTGAGTCATTATGATCACATTTAAAAGTGAAACATCACCTGGAATAACAAGGATGGCTTTTGGGACCCAAGGGAAGCAGGAAGAACCCTTCCTTGTGTCTGTCAAAATGACTGCACTGATACTGGAAAGGAAGCATGGATCTGGGCTTTCCTACTGGTAAGCTGTGGGAAACCTCTCTAATGCTGTACAGACACCCCAATCTAAGCAGAAGTACAGTCCTAGATTAGGAGGCTAGACAATATATTCAGCTGTCATACATTTGCTACTAAAAGAACTATTTTTAAGAAATACATTATTAACTTAAATACTACATGATTCCTTCCAAAGCTATGACTCTGAGTGGATTAGTGAAGTGGGAGTGCTTTCAGGCTATGCTTAATACATGTCTTATTAATTTAAAGCCTTATGATTGCCTTCAATGTGATCATGACCCAAAGTCAACCTCCATTGTATCTGTCAAAGTTGTTGCAAGATTCTTTATTTGGTGGAACAATCACTTCTGAAAGCCTGACTGTTTTACAGAAGGTAAACACAAGTCTCTCAATCGGATTACTTGGGCCTCAAGGCCTGGACTCCCTAGGGGCTCCCTCCACAAAACCGGGACCACTCAGCATCCCACATTACATATAAACAAACACACATTTTCACACAAGAAACTCATACAGGGTTATGTTTTCCATTTGCTTCCCAGAAGCAGAAGAAAGTCCAGTAAGGGATGAGGAAGATCTGCTGGCAGGTTCTCCTTCCTGGGCCTTTCCAAAGTGCCAAGTGGATGGAGAGCAGCCTGGTCCCTCGGTACTGGGAGATCACCACTGGGTTTACAGTGGAGCAAGCTAATATTCCAGCTGCCTCCAGCCGGCATGGCTGTAGGAGGACATCTACAGCACACCCTGTTGCTGGGCTACACAAGGGGTAGATAACCCCATAAGGACCCTTGTCAACGGGCAAGGATTACAGCCACAAGCTGGTCACTGTGGAGTGCAACATGGCCATGGCTTAGCCATTTAGTGACTCAAGCAGAGACTCCCTGGTTCACAGTCACTGTCCTTCCCACCACCCAGATCAGATAAGACAGTATGTCACCTATTAATTATATGAATAAGTACTACCAGACTATATTTAATACAAACTCAACATCTGACAATTGCTACTAACCTTCAAGATGAAAGTTCTCTTTATTTACTGCTTCCCTTTATGTAAACATATAGACTGCTTACATTTCAAGTGGTTTTGCAAATTCAACAGTCTATATAAACTCTTTTATGTACCTAGGAAGGGCCCCCCTAGCACGGCTTGAAAATAATTCAGGTTGGTTCTAAACAATTCGGAGGCACAGCATGAAACAGAGATAGAAAAGAGTCACAATTACAGAGAGATCTGATATCTAGCAACAACTGTGACAACAACAATTCTTTGAAAACTGTGTAGGTGTATCTATGTCATAGTTTTAAATAGGAGCACTCAAAGGTAGCAAACACCTCAGTAAGAAACAAAGCTGAACTGTGAGAGCTCTCGAGTTTGTACAGCCCTCAGCACAATGAGGCTGAAACTGGTTATGCTTCTTTTTCACCCCTGCAGTATGGGTGCAGAGCAACAATAGTGAATTGGATCTCTTTAGAATATCAAGCCCTGGCTTTGGGGAGGTCACTTAAGAACAAAACATCAGCCCTACTGGCAGACAACACATCCAGTTAACCTGGTTTTCTGTTTTCATTGGTGATCAGCAGCAGAGACTGAGAAAAAAAGAAAGAACACAGAAACAGAGCAAGAGAGAGTGAACCTCCTCTCCTCCTATGTCTTTTCCAGCCTCAAAAGTGCTTTCTGTGTGCAAAGAAGCCCTCTGTGGCTTTCACGTCTACCGGCTTGTCCAGTCTTTTCTTGTGCCCATGGAACCCTTTAGCACTCACCACAGCAGTGCCACACTTTAGTCCCTCCTTTTTTTTGCTCTGTATCCACATTTTTGCATTTCTGAACATCTTGCCATTTCAGTGTACAATCAGCATGCCTCTGATGATGAGGCAAACATAGGCAATTGTGTTCAACAGAATATGCTGAAAATGGAGGCAGGCTGGCACCTGCACAAGCCCATCCAGGCAGCTCAGCTGCATGAGGAGCATGGTGCTGCTCCGCCTGCCACCCTGCCCACTGCTGCCCAGCCCCAGAGCTCGCCCTTCCCTGGCCCCACTGCCTCCTCACTTTCTTACTTCCCACCTTTCGGCAGGGGATGTGTTTTCCCGACACTGAAGTCAGCACAAGTGCCTCAGTTTGGAGCACGTGCTGGGGCTGGTTCCCCAGAAAGTGACAAGCCCCCTTTGGAAAACAAATCATTGAGGAATATCCCAAAGGAGTAGCTAAATGGCATCTAGGCATTTCCTAAGATCTCTGCCAAAGTGTACAGTCAGTTCACAACTCATGCAGAAGTATTTGATTTATACTGTCAGCCTCTACTTACATTTTGACCCCCATGCACTCTTTCTTCTCTGAGAAAGATGCTTGGCTCCCAGACAGCTGGAGCAAGTCCAATATAAAGACCCAACCTTAATGACCAGGAAAGCCTTTTGATAGAGAGAGGGTGGGTGGTCTCCCCTGACTTTCTTCTATCCTTTCTCTTCTTCAGCTCTCTTGGTGTGAAGGCATATGTGTGTTGTGGAGGGGTGCTGAGCGTATGGGATGAGTCATTTGCTCTCCTCACTGAGCCCTGTTACATACAGACTTCAGTCACGGAGAAGAAAAACAGATCTTTGCATTGGAAATGGCCTGGGTACCAACCAGCCTAAGCAAAAACACCCAAATCGTCTGGATACACCGAGCCCAGTTGCGGAGAAACGTATTTCTTGAGGTCCTGAGCTCCTTATTGACTCACACACATCGATGCTCATCAGGAATTAACTCCGGGAGTTTTATTGCAAGCCTTTGCCTCGGAAAAAAAAATAAAAAAATGTTCGTAAAGGCAGTTGAATTCAGGCTCAGCCTCGTACTCCTTTTGAATATTTTCCCATCAATTTTCCCTTTGCTAGGCACAGCGAGCGATTGCAGAGCGCGGGTGCCCGGGCGGGCCCGGGGAGCCCCGGCAGCGATTTGCGGCTGCGGCCAGCGGAGGGCAGCGCCGATCCTGACAGCGCAGCCCGAGCCGAGCCCGCCGCACATCCTCCGGGATCGCTGCTTCCCACGCGCCGAGCACAAGGCAAGGCTTGACATCTTAGTTTACCTGAGGTGGAGGAGCAAACAAAGGACTACTTGTTCTCCTGCTGGGTACTCAGATCCTGGTTTTACTACTTTCTTCTGCCTGTGTGTTTGTAATTTCGTCAAATTAATTATTCATCACACTAGGAAAATATTTAGATGAAAATTCTTCAGTCTGCTTACTCTAGATAACGGAATAAGAAAATAATAAACATGGCAAAAATGCTAGAGGATAAAATGTTTTCAGTGAAATTGAATTTAGCATTTGATGGAGTGGGAGAGTTCTACAAATAAGTTGAAAATGGTTCTTTAATTACAAGGTACAATGTAAATTCATAATTTTGCAAGGAAAACAGGAGTCATTCATTGAACTGATATCAGCTGCCACATATGGACAATAGGGTTAAAAGAAAATAATTTATCTGGAAATAAACCAAAACACATTCGTCTGTTCAACCTCTCTGATCCAGCGATCCAGGACATAATAAGCCTGACTGTGCTGGTTTTGGCTGGGGTAAAGTTAATTTTCTTCAGCTATGTTTCGGATTTGTGCTGGAAATGGTGTTGATAACACAGGGATGCTTCTGTTGTTGCTGAGCAGCACTTACACAGCATCAAGGCTTTTTCTGCTTCTTGCTTTGCCCTGCCTGTGAGTGGGCTGGGGGTGCACAAGGAGTTGGGAGGGGACACAGCCAGGACAGGTGACCCTGATGGACCAAGGGGATATGCCAGACCACATGACATCACGCTCAGTATATAAAGCCTCTGAAGGAGGAAGAGGGAGAGATTGGAGAGATTAACTTCCCAAGTCACCGTCGTGTGTGATGGGGCTCTGCTCACCTGGGGATGGCTGAACACCTGCCTGCCCATCGGAAGCAGTGAATTAATTCCTTGTTTTGCTTTGCTTGCGTGTGTGGCTTTTTCTTTCCCTATTAAACTGTCTTTATGCCAACCCACGAGTTTTCTCACTTTTACCCTTCTGATTCTCTCCCCCATCCTGCTGGTGGGAATGAGTGAGCAGCTGCGTGGGGCTTAGTTTCTGACTAGGGTTCAACCATGACACTGTCACAGCTTTGCTCATTTACTCAGAGCTACTTCTCTGTATTCCAGCACGAAACGGTCTTGCAAGAACTGAGACCATGGCCCAGTGCAGCACATGGCAGTGAAGGAAAAAGCATGTTGCCACAGGTCAGTGACTGGCTTTTATTTCTGGAAATCAGTACTGTCAAAAAGCTACATGTTTCATTCCGCTGCTGCACAATCATCAAAGCCTCAGAATACAACAACAACATGTGTAGCGACACCATAAAATACAAATGTGACCTGTAATGTAGTTTGTGGGAAGGGCAGCAGTGCTTGGAGGGAGGTTGTGATGAAGATGCTGGACTTTTTTTGCCCCATGCATCTCTAACTGCTTCAGTGCTGCCCTTGTCCCTGCACAGGTCAGTTGCCAGATGACATTTCCCTTCACTTGTCCCACATCAGGAGGATCTGAGCAAAATTCATAATCAACTGAAAGGAGGATGTAGGGAGGTGGGAGTCAGTCACTTCTGACATGTCTCAAGGGAAAGGATGAGAGGAAATGGCCTTAAGTTGTGCCAAGAGAGGTTCAGATTAGGTATTAGAAAAAGTTTTACACTGAAAGAGTAGTTAAGCATCAGAATAAGTTACTCAGGAGGCTGCTGGAGTCACCATCTCTGGAAGTGTTCAAGAAGCATTTGATGTGGCACTTGGGAATGTGTTTTAGGGGTTGATGGTTGGACTAGACGATCTTCAAGGTCTCTTCCAACCATGATAATTCTGTGATTCCATGAAAATGCACAAAGACCTCCTTTGCTTTTAACATCATGTTACATCTAAAGGTATCCCTCTGATCCTGGAAACAGGAGAGAGAAGAAGAAAAGGAGACAAAAGAGGTGACTTCCACTGATTTACCCATCTTCAGCTCTTCCTGGACTAATGAAAAAGTGCTGAAATAAAAAATCTGCCCAGAGAGGAGCCAAGAGTCAGGAGACATATCCAAGATTTTGGTAATGCCATGACGGGACTCCATACTATGGCATAAGTGACTAGCTCTAAATATGACTCAAACTGTTAGGATTGACTGTTTTAAACATTGCAAGTCATGATATAAAGGGGCCTTGGGGGACAGCAGTTGTCTCTCAGTCCAGTAGGAGAAAACCCCTAATGCCAAATTCAGCTTTTCACCATCACTTTGCCACAGAGGAAATCCCATTTCGGCAACTCCACCATCTCCTTCCCTGGGACGAGGGAGGCAGTAGAAGATTGCTTCCTGGTTCTATACACCAGAAAAAATGAAGTTTAACAAAGAGGAAACACACAAACAAGGGCAAAACAAAGCACTGGAACACCAAGGCTTATCTCGTACTAGTTTGCAGAATCAAGATTTTAGTAAAGATTACAAAATTCACAAATATTTGATACTGATAAATCCAACTGTAGTCATCTGGAGCAGATGTGCACCAAACAGTGAAAGATTCCCCAACATTATTTATGTTCAGGTATCTCTAAAGCTGCCGACAGAAAAGTACCACTCACTGACACCTAGTAACAGTTTGGCATTGGACATTCATGTCCAGTCCGAATTAGCAAAAAGTTATCAAGTCAGGGTCCTGAAATGAAATACCCTGAAACCCAGGAATCAGTAGGGGGACCAAAGCATAGATCAGAAGAAAGCCAAACTTGAATTCAGTTTTCACATTTGCCACTGACCACACTGCCACTGTGTGACCACAATGAACTCAGCAAAAATGTTTCCCTAAAAAACTGACTACCTGAATTTGAATGAGTGACTCCACAATCTCTTCATAGTCAGCAAAGAAGAGGAGACATCTGCAAAATCTCTTTTCTAGGAAGAGCTGACTTGCTTTCAAGAGGTGCCTGCTCCTCTTTGCTGTTTAGAAAAGAAGCCTATGGTGAGTACTGCAGACTGAGGCAGTCTAACTTTGAGATCTCTAACTAGGATGGATGAATCTCAAACCTAATCTGCTTGGGCCTTTAATATCTCATTTGAAAAATAATACAATGGACAATAATAATAAAAACAATGATAGTGATGCTATTAATGCAGAGACGACAAAACTTAGCTCTCTATTCATCTGTAAAATACCATTTGATCCAGCAGTGCATGAAGTATTATAATATTCGATTTCATTGTTTTGCTAAGCAACAAAGAAATTAGAAGGCAGCCAAGTGCCAATAAAACAGAACAAATATGTGCTGCTGATACCACTGTTTGAAGCTGAGCTGGCTAATACTAAGTACCATCTACCATCAGAAGGCCTTCCTCCAACTCAGGACTTTACTCAGGTCTTTAGCACATGCTTAGATATAAATGCCCAAGTAAGTTAATGGTTTAAATGGAACAAGCAAGTGTTGCCTTAAAGTGCTCTGCTGGATCGTAACCTGATACTGGGACCTTCAAATGACTACATTTCCAAGAGAATATAGGATCTGTTGCAGTGGGTCAGGCTGATGCTTCATCTGGGTTTGCAGGCAACTATAATAATGCAATTGTAATAAGTGCATTTCAGGGTAAGAAAAATTAGGACAATTGTGATGTCACAGTTCATCGAGAACCCACTTATTCTGGATGGTTTTTGACAAGTTTAGCATTGTAGATTTATTACCTTTTATTCATACATGTGTACTACAGATTCGGAAAAAATGTCACATCTTCAGAGGACATCAGCATATCGTAACTTGATGTAAGAAATTTACAAGAATTTACTCTCCGTAAAAATAAAAATCTTTCATCACTTATTCTGTCTGACAAAACAAGGTCTGCTTGTTCCATGTGAGAAAGCTTCTGAAGCACAAGTTTTATCAAGACTTCTAAGTCCCTGATGTTATCAAGTGCAATTCGCAAGAGTTGAGCTTTACCCTAAGGAGACAATCTTCCCTAAATCTAAGATATTTCATGGATTAATTCTTTTAAAGCATGAAGCCATTAGGTGAAATCACAGCAAGCAATTTCATTTAACAAGTCTGTTCTCTTAACTATAAATATTTAATAACCAAAATGAAGCTATGAAAGAAGCTATGAATCAAAAACTATGAAAGTAGGCACAATGTACAGAACAGACCTCTTGTGACTGACCAGTTTGACTGGTATCTCAACTGGGAGCAATATAATTGTTGACCAACAGCACCAGATATGCTTTAGGAGAAAAAAAGGGTATAACGAAATGACTGGCCACTTATTTTCGTGTTTTGGTAAAGCACAAATTACTTTCCACCCATAAGGAAGATACATTGTATGATTAGATGCAAGAGATTAAGCTAAATTAATTGAATGTTATGGGATTAAAAAATAAACAAAAAAGCATGCATTTGCAATCATATGATTGACTGAGGGGATCTAATCTTTGAAAGATAAAATAAGCAATTTTCCCTCTTATAGTAGTCTCAATGAATACGTATTTTCTGCTCCCAAACTGAGAAATGCATAAGGTAAGTATTAATAAAAAATAACGCAACTTATCAGAAGAAAGCTTCTATATGTAAGGTGAAACTGCAGCTATCACAACTGTGATTATAGTTACAACAGAAGCTATTTCATAGGCAAAGGAGAGGATGACTGGGTTTTTTCTGCATCTCTATTTCTGCAATGATGGAGTGAAATGCAACATTTTCTCCCAGCTGGGATATTTATTAAGAGCCCTGTCCCACGCAGATCCTCTGGTGCCTAACAGTATGTGAGCTCATACTTTTCCCTTTCTCTCTGTCCAAACACTTACAGGGTAGCTCTCCCTCTACACAGATGTCTACCTTCAGGAAACTTGCAGGGATTTAAAAGTTCTTAACCCCCTGTCAAATTCAGAGTTCAAAAGAACTACAAGAACTGCTGACACACACGACTGCCTGAGACACATTTCCATAGGAAGCCAGGCCAAAGGGAATGTATGTGGCCTCAGGTATTCCTTCTGTCCTGAGCACCCCTCTCATCTCGGGTGGATGTGCCCTTCCTACCTGCAGAGACAGCATCTGTCTCCTCTCTCTAGCTGCATGGAGAACTTACACAAATGAGAAAAAACCCCCAAACCATTAAATACATAAAAAGAACTACGGAATGAACTATGAACAAAGATACTGTTAGCCACACACAAAACCCTGAGCCAACAATTAACTAGTTTGCTTTGTATTTCATTGAGGTGGACATACTCTAACAAACTATGTATTATTTTTTAATAGGAGTAATTCAAGGTCATCTAAGATCTATGTACTCATGATGAAGCGCTGATTAAAAATATGATATTAAAAATATAAATTGCTGGAAGGCCCAGGACATCTGGTATGACCCTTTGTGTTTGTTTGAGGGCATAGGCTTATGCTTACATTGTACAAAATGTACTGTGCAAGTAGCTAATGTTGCAGTAAGGATGTGACATGGGAAAGAATATTTCAGGTCACTGTATGCTGAACTCATGAATTGTATAACATTTTCTGAAGCACAGGAACCTAAACAAATCTTAAAAATCTTACAGCGAAAGGCATACATTTTGTAAAAAGGAAAAAAGTTTCATTTAATAAACTGGGTCATTTAGTAAACAAAATAAAGTTTCCAGAAGGGAAGCATTCTTTGCAAAGTGACAATATTAATGATGGTATTCTCACTAGCATGAGTCTCAGGCTAAATGTTTTAAATTTAACAAAAAAATCATTAACCTCTGTAATTTCAGCAAAAACAGGCTTCATGTTAGAAAACTGCAAGTGCAGTTTGGATTATTTTAAAATAAGGACCATTCAAGAAGCACAGTTTAAAGCAGACAATATGCAAACCGTGATCTGAAAAATACTACTATATTAGGAAACCCAATTTGATTTAAAAGGTTAGTTGGGGTAAATGATTGATTTTCGCTTTTCATGCAATCAGAAATCAATTGTTCTGAAAAAATTGCCATCACATGCTTTTGTGAACTAGAACTGAAGAAAGTAGAGATTGTTCCAAATTAGCAGTTACATGTAAGACCTTAAATTGCCTCGATGAAGGCTGAGACTGACAACTCGACTCAAAACTCAGAAAGTCCAGCAAGACAAGAAATAGCAGTCCATGTCATCCAGTTTTAAAACCTAAAGATGACAGAATGACAAACAGAAGAAAAATGAACAGGAGATGCTGCTTTGCAGTTCAGTTCCGTGGCCTTTAACACACCATTTTTCTTAAACCTAATTTGTTGAGCAAATGTTTAAGACCCGAACGGACCTCTGGCCCATCTAATTTGATCCCAGCCATGTTAGAGATCCTATATATGCCACCCAGACACCTTAACACTGAGCCCCAATACTTGAGGCAGGCACCCACATTTCTTCACTCAGCTGAAGGACTGCTTGCCATAACTGGAGAGCAGGAAACACCATGGTGGCATCAAATGTCTGCAGCATCAAATGGCAAGTAGCTGCAATCTGCCTCTAGTTCCCAGGGGCTTTTCCAACTGGATCTCGAGTAAAATCTTGGACCTGGGGGACTGATCAGTCACCTATGGCAGGACTGTTGTGCCACTGCAGGCCACCATCCACGGTGAATTAAGCTGCACTGACACCTCTAACACGTCAGAGGGAGGAGGTCTGGGTACGTGCCCAGAAAGCAAGCGCGCAACCAGCTGTGTGGTGAGGGCAGTGATGGCTGGCAGGGTGCATGGGGGAATCCTTGCTGACTGCTTGACTGCTGCAGGCAGTGGGCTAAACCCTTGTGTCTCATGGGCCTAATGCAGAGCAGGGTTAATTGGGGCTTAATTAGCTAATTAATCAATCATTGGAACTCCCTTTGATCCTATGAATGTCTTCCTATAACTGTAGTGTCATTTCCTCCTACATCTCCTCACAGTCTCCTTGGCCTAGCAGGTACAACTTTGTTTCCTCTTCACACTCAGCTGGATATGCCTCATGCTTGCCTGTGGTCCTGCCACAATCCACCAACTCATAAGCATTTAACTCCCTCATCCTCCTTTCCAAAAGTAGCAAAGATAACACCTGTGAAAAGCTGGGAGATTAAATCCTATGCTGGAAAGTTCAACACCAACTTCTGCAGAAACAGGGATTCACTCTGGCACAGCATTTGGGTCCTTATGGACATGATTACACGTGGTTTTTATTTGTATATATTAGCTTAGCTTGTTATCTATTTTATCTTTACCAAATATTTTACTGCCTTCACTTTCCTCCATTGCCCCAAACAATTCTCAGAGCTAAGACCTTTGTTGTTACCAGTCACCCTCTTCTGGCATGTACAGTATCTAATTTATTTGTTGGTTTGAATAATTTACATGTCTGTGCAGCCAGGATCTAAGAGCGAGGTGTTTATGTGAGGTCACAGGCAGGAAAGTAGATGAAACATTCTCTTTGATCCAACCACCTTTGTGTCTACTGACTTGTTGCCATGACTCTTTCTCTCTTGTTTGATTTCTTAAATTGTGTGCAAGGTTCAAAGCAGTGACAATCTTTCCAGAGCAGGGAGTCAGGAGCTCAGATGCTTCGAAACACCATAAATGTCTGTGTAGACATCATCAATATTTAGCAACCTAAAACCTCGGAACAAGCAGGTTTCTGACAAAAGCTGATGTTGTGACAACAGAGAAACAAAGGAAGCAAATCTTCTCGGGAGTTTCTGCCAGCCCTCCTGAACCCAACACCCGTTCATAGCCTGCCACAGCACCTCAGCATCATTCAAACAGCAGGAGGGGAACATAAAACTAGCATCCATTTATTTTTCAAGGAGGCTGGAAAGCTCATAGCAAATACAAGGTAAGAGCAAGACTTCCAAAAAGGTCTTACGATATAGTCTCATCTCAGTCACCATCTGGAAGCGTAACCTTGCCCCAGCTGAGCCCCACAGTTCCCTCACAGCCCAGGCTGTGGGGCTGTACGTGCACATGAACCAGCGAATGCAACACATCCCTGCAAAAAATGGTGCAACGGCGGCTTAGACAAACACCCCTAAAATCCCATTCTGTCTCCTGACCCCTGAGGTTGAAGTGCAGGGTTGCAGGCTTACATGCAGCCACTTTTTCCAACACCTGATATGTCTTGCTGAAGCAGCAGATGCCAGGGTAAGGAGGGCAGCCAAGGGCTCCACTGCAATGCCCGGTGCCGTAGTGACCCGAGAGCACCAGCACTGCTGCACTGACACACAGGCTGCCCTGGAGCTTGCAAGCTCATGCGGTCATCTGCTTCTTGCAGGGGCGTTTGAGCTCCGCAGCTGCTTGTAAGGAACAGGGAGGGTGGCTATGGAAGAATCTACTCCTCTGCAGGGTAGCAGGCTTCCAGCTACTTAAGCTGGACTTGCAGCATTTCCCTGTCTGTTCCCCCTCCTGTCCTCCCAGGTACATCCCAGGCAGCCACCTCTGTGACAGCACTGCCTGTCCTGCTGCTGCTGCCCATGTCACTAGTGGTGTGCTTCCCTTGGCCCCTCCGAGGGCTTGGCTGTGATTCCTTTGCTCACAGTGTGCAGTGCCAGTGGAGTCAGTGGATTGGTAAGCATGGAGAGCAGTGCTGGGAGGCAACCACGAACAAATCCCTAGTTTGCTGTGGATTCTGTCGAAGCAAGATTGCTGCCCTGCACTCGTCAATATGTTAATAGGTTGGATTGACCTTTGCAGTGGAGTAAAGCTTCTCCAGAAAGTGATTAAACCTTCTGACATCGCGCTTGATTCACACCAGCACTGTGCTCCTCAGTGTGCCTGTTATTCATGTTCATAATTAAAGCATGTCTGTTATTAGGAAGATGGTCTGTCTGTGAAAAAGAATCTTATTACGAGACAGTAAAGAATACACAGCCAAATAAGTATATTTATCTTATCAAAGCCAAGTCTTTGGAATTAAATGAGGCTCAAGTCATAATCCTTCATCAAGTCAGGCACCTGTTCAATAAGCACAGGGAAGGTGCAGTCCCAAGTCAAGGTGTATTCCTCTTAAGGATATGACATCAAAAATTTGACTGCACTCTAGTTCTAAAATTATAAGACAATGAGTCATCTTCTGCTGGAGAAAGTAGTCTAAGGCTTAGAAAACTTGTTTTCTGTTCAGTTAGTCTAGAATAGGTTAAAAAGTCATTGCTTTGAAGTCAGTGAGTGAACCAGAGTTGACTGAGCTGGCAGATACCCACACCTCAAAGCTAAAACTCCACCTTCCAGCAGGCTCCTTTCAAACAGCATCTGTGCTCAAGATGCAATGCAAAGCTTGTCTGTGGAGGGAGCGTGCTAGGGACAATAGATAGCCACCAGGCCTGCACCACGCCTAGGGAGAGGGCACAAGTGATGCTGAGCGGGGCAGAAAGAGCTGCTTGACCCTCCTGCTTCCCCCAGCCAGGTTCGACAAGGCTCCTCCCTGGCTCTGTGCCCAGCCTGGTCCACTTCCACTGCCTGTCTCTTCCTGCAGCAGGTCCTGGCCCTTGGGGCAGCAAAACTCACTTGCTGCTGCAATACCTCAGGGTGCCTCTTTTCTAAGAGTTTTCCTGCCTTAGACAGGACAAAATGAACACTGCCCAAATTGTGCAGCCAGATGGCAAATAAAACCTCCCAGCTGTGAGGTTAAATGCTCAACCCTCAGATCCTCCTAGGGCTTTCCTTCAAAGGCAGTGCTGCTCCAAGGCTGACGGGTGCTGCTGGCCCCCCGGGACCAGGTTATTCCTGTTTGCAGCCTGCAATGAAACCTGGCAGCAGCCTCCCTTCACTGGGCTCAGTCCTTGCTTTCTTCAGGAAAGATTTGCAGCCACAGGTATAACACAATCTATTGCTGCATTAGAAAAACACAGAACTTAAATGTTCCAAAACACAGAGCATTATTTTTCCTGACATTGCAGCTTTTATCTGAAGTTGTTCCTCCTCTTGGGCTACCCACTGCCATTACAACATAAAAATCCCTGGGGACTCTCATCCCATGCTGCAGCAGTTCTTCAGCCTCTCTATGACTAATCAAGTACACAAGCATGAAGGAAACTTGTACTAGTGCCTGGTCTCATCTTTTTCTGTCTTAGGCTACACTGAGAATAAACAACTCTTTCACTTGACCACAACACGCCCCTTGTTTAACCAATCCATTCTCTTCCCCCTGCATTACTACTAACAAAATACAACCACTCTTTACAGTCTTAGAAAACATCAACATATATCCACACCATGATTTTCTCCACAGTCACTCTCCTAGGAGAATGATTTTAACTCCTTTGGTAAACTGTGGAAGATCTCAGAAAATTTATTTAAATTCACGTGCTTCAGAAAAAAATATCACAGCCCTTGCATAGGTGGAAAGAATAATTAAACAGAAATTCAGGGACTGGACTGGACCCATATGAACCACATGGACCTCATAGACTTTTGAATATATTTGTTAAAATAATAGATAGTGAAGACTGCATCTACACAAAAACAGGGACAAAGTGAAGTACAATAATCTGGGTATATTGCAAAAGGGAGCATTTTACAGAGTAAAACAAATGATTTGCAAAAGATGTATTTTTTTTACATAGAGAATTTTTGGCATTACAACTGCTGTTAGCTCCTCCCATCTATATCATGCAAGCTGTGACCAGTAACACAGCTTTAGCCATCAGCAATAATTCAGGGTGTGATTAGCTTCTGGATTTTTATTGCTCTTTCCATAATTTGTACTAAATCTGTAGGACTGAGTAGGTAAATTTAAAAAATGGTGAAAATATGGCCTATTACTGAAGTGGAACTGACACTGAATTTAAATTGCATCCAAAGTGTCTTATCAAGTAATAGGCAATTCATCATATCAAAATTCCCTCAACTGAAAATATTAATAATTAGACAAAGCTGTTAGCTTACCATAGCAGAAAGGATATTGGTTTTATAAATACTAGCTCTGCTTACACTAACAGTAATGCCAGTAGCTATATTTAGTATTGCTGCTGACATGTATTTAAATTTCAGGGCATGCTTTACAGGCAGAAGTTGGCTCATTTCAGTCAGAGGTTTTCCTCAATAATGAATCTTTCCCAATTTTGGTGTGTTTAAATTCTCCTCAAATGGGGTACCACAGGCCTATTGAGAGACCATCAATTGATACTTAAAGTAGTGTCGTGTCTTATTTTTCAGTTATAACCTCTAGGTTTAAATGAATCATTGTTAGGAGAAATTTTGATTAGGACACCACTGTTTTTGGGAAACCTCCACACAGAAGCAGCACATGTGGTACCTCTTGTGAGCTGTTCACGGCTGGAGAAAGCAAGAAGCAAATGTCTTCCAAGAAAAATACAATGGAAATGCTTCTTTCTGGGAGGCCAGAAGCTGTGCTGCAATTAAGGGGGTAGGCAGATACCTGTGGGATAAATCACTGAAGAGCCACTGTAGTCTTTGACGGGACAGCACAAGTGGAAGGTCTGGCCCCATACCACAGCAGATGAGAAATTGCTGAAATTCAGGACGCTCTCTTTCTTCAGCATTTAGCCTTAAATGTGACCCTGCCAAAATAGGTCCCTCCATTCTATCTTCAAACACTTTTAGCTTTCATTCTATTCTTTGTGCAACCTTACAGGCAGAGCTGAAAGTCGTAATCTGAAGTGACACCTACGTTGATCTCAACTTTATCGATTTCACTTCCGGTTTTCACTTAACAAAGGGACACTCAGACAAAACAGCTCTCATAGACAATAAAGCTGTCTCAAAGATTAGGGAAAAAAAAAAAGAAACTATAAGGACAGGTTAAAAAAAACCCATAGCTTTTTATAAAGGAGACCAAAAGGTGTGGGACTTCAGAAATAAGGCTCTTTCCCACTTCTTTCTCAGACTTTCTTGCATTGTCATTTACAAATACTGGTGAGGCAGGTAGGTGAGGCAGCTGTTCCAAATTCACTTTCTGCTCCTTTCTAATCCAGCTACGGATATGGTTTTGCATCTGGGTCAGTTTTACCACAACATCAAATGTTTAAACATTTTCAGCCACCACAGAGCAGCAGTCCAATCTCCACAAATCCAACAGGCATTGCAAATACACCAAACCACTCATGGTTATATCAGCCTTGATGTGCCCTGAGGACACTGGCAACAAGCACCTCACCAATCTAAATTTTCTGAAGGGAGCTGCTCCTACCCTCAACAAAGGGTTGTGTTCAGGAGCTTGGACAGGGTACATACGTAACAGAATACATAATGTAAACCCCAATGGTTATGTACTTCTATTCATCACAAAACATCCTGGAAAGGAGGGAGGGGGGAAATCAACAGTTGGGACAATGATAAATTAAATTAACTTTTCCTACTACTGAACTTCTTGGTGACCAGGCAACCCCCTCAGCTTGTCAAGCTTCACATCAGAAACAAATGCCTTGCAGGTCAAAATGCAGCACCATGTAAGAGACCCCCTAAACCTCAAATCTGTCAGTATCATCAACATGATGCAGACTCTTTCAGTAACTTCTTCTCACACTGGAAACATAACAGTCTGGGCATCCTACAGCCCTGGATTTGCTTCCTTCTACCCAATGCACTGGATACCCTCTCAAAAATGAGCCACTCTACACTAGAATGAAGATGCTCTAGATAACTGACAGAGGACAGAAATATCCAGTTGTCAGTGGGAAATCTATTTTCACAGAATAGCCACTCCATCTCTGACTTTTCAGCCCTTGGCCCCACAAAAGTCTTAAAAATATCTTCAAAAGCTGAGTCTAGGAACTGAAATTCATAAGTCAAGTGGACACTTAAAATTACGGACTCAGAGAGGAAAGTGACTTTATGGCACAGAACAATTTTGCTCATTCCCAGCTAGACCCTTGCTGTTTCACAGCTGGTTATTACTTTTGCTTCTTTGTCCTAGAAGAACTAATGCCTTTTTCAACTCTCACTTATACACCTCTAGTCTTCAAGTACAAAGGACTTTTTTCCTTTACATCATCTAACTATTAACGTAATCAACTTAAGCTCAAAGTAGTTTAAATATAGTTCAAAGCTTATGACATCTATATCAGCCCTGAGGA
This sequence comes from Cnemophilus loriae, assembly GCA_013397755.1. Taxonomy (NCBI): domain Eukaryota; kingdom Metazoa; phylum Chordata; class Aves; order Passeriformes; family Corvidae; genus Cnemophilus; species Cnemophilus loriae. The sequence continues at coordinate 143,790 of VZTF01000426.1, forward strand.
AGATCTTGTGTGTCTGAGATTTTGCTTATTTTTTCCCACAATTCTGTCCTATATTCTAATAGATAACGTTACTTTTCCCTGTAAATATTTTGCCTTTTTATATCCTTGTACCACCCCTGGCTATAACAACACAATTACACAGATATTTCAGCTTATGAAACACCAAATCATGCATTTCCAAAAAAGATTCACCTGGATTTTAAGAAACACCAATGCTTTATAGCATCTGCATTTACAAAACATAGAATCATGCAAATGAGAATGATTTTAGATCTGCTCACATCTGATAAAGCCTGGGGAATACATGCTATGGCTATTTAAATTTGAGATCCTATAAAACCTCTGTACATGCTGGATTCAAAGATGGATTTGTTTTACAACAGTCTACTTATCTGTAGCAAAACATGTAATTCCCAGGTGGAGATAAAAGTAAGAGCACTTTCTTTCCATGCAAACACTAAGGAAGTCTTACAGGTGATTGGATTACAAGGTCTGAGACTTTCCAGGCCTGTCCTTGCTTCCCCAGTTCACACTGTGACCCGCCACTTTGCTCACTTTCAGTTTCATCTTGGGGGACCCTTCATGCTCCTGACATGGGACCTGCGTTTGGAGGTGCTGTGTATGAGCATTTCAGTGACAACTCAGACATTGGGCACACTTTGTATGTTTCAGAAAAAAATGTGTCTGGGGGCTTCTTAAATCCCCAAACCGTGGCAGTTTAACCTCTCCTGTGCAGGGAGTCCAACACGCCCTCCTGGCTTGCTGGGACAGCCCCTCATTACCATCAGCTTGGCGACCCACATCGTTTCGTGGGTCCTGGCACCTGCCCAGTTCTTCATCCTCCCCCGAGATCTCCAGGGATTATTTTTGCTTCTGAACGTCTGTCATCACTGCCAGGGGCTCAGCGCACCCTGCTCAGGAGCAGCTGTGTGGAGCAGGTACCAGCCAAGCATCTCCTAAAAAACTTGTGCTCTTTCATGGTATGACTGGGATTCCATGGCCAGGAGATATTTCCTGGATTTTCACTTTTGTCTTTAAATCACATTTCTTGCCTCAGCCTCCCACGCCTCTGATTAAATAGCATTTTATAGCTTTCAGGACACAATGTGAGAACTTGTCATTCCCAAGTTTCACGAGCAGAGAAGGGGAGGGAGAGGAAGCTGTCCGTGGAGCCCCAAGGAGCACTGAGGACATGGGGAAGATCTGGCAGCAGCTGACACCAGGTAATAACATTGGTGAAAAACGCAGCAATGTAGCTGGGGCGGTAAATAAATAAATAAATAAATAAATAAAGTACTTTTTATTTCCGGGTTGAATCAGATAGATGTTTGAGATCAGAAGGTGGATTCTTACTCCACCATTTTTCATGATGCATCATTTTTCACACCAAATGAAAATAGATAATGGAGAATGAAAATGGTTTTACTAAACAATGTTGGCAGGGGCACTACAGCCTATGAGTTAGTAATTAACTGTTGCTGATTTTGTCAAAGGTAATGCTATTTTCTGTCTTAGCTTTGACAATTATTTTTCCCCACTTAAACACAATTCTTTCTATTTAATATCTTTGCCACCTTATGTGAGAAGACTACCTTTCCACTGGTTTTCCTGTATGTCTAAATATGCTAGTTATTTTTTTGAAAAATTATTAAATCTCCCTTGAACAACCACAGTGATTGAACAGATTTTTCTGATTTCCTGTGGTATTGTGTACACTGATTGTCTTCAGTGGAGGTCCCTGCCAGTAGCTGCCTGAGGGGATTCTCTCAAGAATATATAATTTGAATTAAACATTCTTCTCATATAAGCAAAGCAATTAGAAAAAATTACACAATTAATTCTGATATTGGTATATTGCTGAGAAAGCCCCATTTAGTTTTCTGAATTTAATGCAATTCAAGAAAATACCACATTTTAACCACAGCAAATCCCTAGCTCTGATCCTTCAATATTTAAAGAGCAAATTCAGTCTCAGTCTCTGAAAGAGCCAGGCTCTGAAAACCTTTTGAAATCTCACCATCCAAGACTACCTCTGCTATGTGGGCAGAGGTCTGGCATGCCATAATGTTATTCAGAAATCTTTCCACCTCACACAGCTGCCCTTGTACGTTTTAAGCATGGGACTGAAAAGGACTGTGTGTCACATTTCCACTGTTCTTCCAGTTATCCTTTCAATTTTTCACAGTTTTGCTAAAAAACCCCAAAACCAAACCAACACTGTGATCTGTGGACACTTGCAGTGAGGTCACATACCCTCACCTGCATCAGTCAGGGGCATCAAATTAATCAAATGGAGATTTGGAAACCTAAGAAGTACAAGACAATTCGAGCTGCATATATTGGCAATGCTTAACGTCATAGGTATCAGAGCAGAGCAGTCTGTCCCACCAGACAAGTCTACTCTAAGATTTTAAAGCATTCCCTTAATTATCAATTCTAAATGAATTGCTTCTTGCATCTAAGTGGACATACACTAGTGAATCCAAAGCCATGAACAAGAAAAGGAGTAATTTCTCAGATCAGATTGCCATTGATTCAACAATTCAGTTATTTTTTTGCCAAATCCTGTGTTTACAGAGAGGAGGAAAAAGAATGTACACTAGGTTCAATAAAATTCTCTGAAATTTAAATACATTTCAGTCCTTTGGAAAATAGTATTTAATTTGTTCAGGCTTTTGATCACTTATAGGGAAATTTAATGTAGGACCCATTATATCACTATGCTTTTAAAAAATGTTACCTGCTTATCTGAACCAAAACAGCACAATCATTTTAAGTCTGTTTTACTAAGATTCCAGAAAGTAAAGACAATTTATTTTCATGATAAATAAATTCTATCAGTGATGTCTATGGCTAGTATAACCTATTCAAGATCCTTCTTTCCTAATCATCTTTCCTGAAATAATCTTTCATTTGGTGGCTCGTGATATGATTCAGGGGAAGAATGTCCACGGCAATTTCGTAAACGTGATGACAGAGAAGAAGGTAAGACTGAAAGATCACACTGAGGCAGAGGACTGTTGTTATTCAAAAGTCAATAAAGTGCATGTGCCACTTCACTTAATATCAACAACAGTCTGTGGACATTATTAGGGATTTTGGGCCCTTATTTTTCAATAAACTTCATATAACCCCTCTGATTTTTACAGCACAGTCCATAGTCCAGAACTGAATTTGGAGATTATATGTTGTCCTTATGGATTTTTGACACAGAAGTCACCATTTTCGTGTTGACATGCAGTATTTGCTTCAAACTAGGTTAACATGAGAAGCAGTCAAGGAGCATTAGAAATACAGCAAACACAGATCACGCACTCATGCATTCCCCGAGGATGCACACAGCCTGGCTGCAAGCTGGGAGGATGCACATAAAGCTCGGGAAGGCACACAAACAAGACATGATGCCAGCCAGCTATGCAGATGGATGGAATGCAGAAATATCCAGTGCTGCAGGACATTCCCAACCAGCGGCAAGTGATACCAATGAGCACGTACACTGCACGGCTCAGAAAGAAATAAATTGTGGCCACCAGAATGAAAGGGAGATGTCAGGAGTCATCATGAAACTTTAGAAAAATTTGGAGTTCTGTGAATCTCTTTCAAACAAAGTGCCAGAGACTTTGGATGCTGATGTCCCAGGCCACACACAGCAGCTAGTTCCAAAGGCATGCAAAAGTGGGAGAGGGGAGGGATGATAAGACCAGAGTACAAGAACCCATCATATTTGCACATAGGTATCATCACTCTCATAGTGCTAGAGAATAGTAGTTATTATGGGCTGAAATTTCTCATCCTCAACTTGGTGTATTGGAGGAGGGGTTCACTTTTTGCATACCTCCAGTGAATATATGTCTGACAGTGACATGGCCTTCCAGACCAGCGTGTCCAGTCAAACTCAGGACAGAGGCTTGCAAAACCACTTTGTGCTGACATGGCTCATGCCCTGCAACTGTGCACTGAGCAGGATTTGAGTGTCCACACAGAATTAACCTTAAAAACACCTTTGTGACTCAGGTTTCTATCTCACACCTCTTAGCTGTGTTCCCCATTTCCCTGTAGCCATGATATTTTCACTCCACAATTTTTTCTGATTCCTGCTTTTTCTGTTTCTAAGGAAGGTGGGTACTGCTCTACGGGTGGGTACCACCTAGACGGAGATACGCATGGAACCTCTTATACATTAACCTCTGCTGATATTTAAGAAGTCAGTCTTATTTTTTATGGATGTTGGGTTTTTGTTTCTTTTCTGTCTCAAACTGAAGAGATGAAACTCAGTTTTCATAAAAAATAGCCATGGGATCTAAAAGAATTAGAAGTTTTACTAGTTGTCCTTGGAATTTTGATCAGAACTTTGTGTGTCTTCAGGTCTGATCTTTGCATTTCCAAAATGCCACAGTAATTTCGTTTCTGCGACTCTTAATGACTTGGACAAGGGTCATGCTGCTACCATACAAAGCATTATATTGAGAAATTACCAAAAGTCACAGTTTTGCATCTCTTGAAACTGTGAAATATATTTCACTTGAGCCTTGTTTTTAAGAAATTTTAGACCTGCTTGATTTTCAAAACAGTTTCTGAAAACTGTAACAAATATAAAATGGATAACAGGCAAAATTCTCTAGATTTTCATTGTTGGCACCCTAGTAGGCTACGAGTCATAATTTCCAAAGACAATATGCACATCCCCAAGGGATGGCATCAACCTGAGGGAAAATCCAAGGGTGTCCACCTAGTTATGAAAATACATTGAGTAACCAACATGTAGCCCTTCAAAAAATCAAAGGTAAATAGGTATAAAGGTCACCTTCTGTAGTTTGTTTTTAATTGTTATGCCCAAATGCATGAAACCCTTACTCAGGATTAGATTCCTACAATGGCTACTGAACTGTTCAAACATTGCAAAAGAAATATCTTTATATAAATAAGTACACTTTGAAAAATTAATGCAATTTTGAAGATGGAAATCGTAACCAGTAAACTATCCACTGAAGTCAAAATTAAAGTTTCCACAGCAATGTGAGCTACTTTTGTGTTCCATACCACCGAGGCAGGGAAGTCCTTTGGAAGAAGGACGCAGCAAAGCAGAGCCTGAAAACCAAGACCAGAGGGACGTAAGAGCTGTGTCCTGTGCTTGAGCCCCCAACACACTGTCATAGCTCACAATTTCTTTGACATATAGACATGTAAAAATTATAAACTTCACATAAATACTATGGCATACTAAACAATTAAAGATGAGGGATTTAACTGGCCATACTCCCTTCCGTTCTTTCAGTTCAGAGCAACAATTTTTCTGGTTAAAAGATTAACTGCTTTAGTAGTTTAATTAAAGCAAAGAGAGGTTTATAGTTTTAGTATTGCATGCAGTCCAATAGGATATCCATGTATTATACCATTGGGTCCACTTTGTTTTCTCTGTCTGAAACGGAAAAATATTTTTATTTTAAAAAAGCAGGCAAAAGTTAATTAAAAAAAAAAAAGAAAAGCAGGCTTTTTCTTCTTTCTCCTCACAGTTTCCTTAAAAGGGCATCATCAATAAAGCCTCATTCCCTCTCTGGTTACCAGTAAAGGATCTGTGGAGTATGCCCTGATAAAAAGGGAAAGCCAAGCCTCAAAGAGGGGAAGAGAAACATAAAAGGTCTGTAGGCAGTAAGAGTGACTGGATGTATCATTCCCAGTCTTTGTAATGAAATATTGCTTTCTGTTGTTCTTGACTTTTTCTTCTGAAATGCCTTACAGTAGACTGGTCATTATCAGAATGTAACACTTTGTTGTCTTGAAGATAGTGAAAATACCGTTCACAAAAATCTGAGATTCATATTGCTTTCTGCAGTGGGTTAAAATGATTGCTGCTTTTTCAAAACGTGTATTCTGTGTGCTCCAAACACAGCTAGATGAAAAATACAGTATCGGGGACAAATCAATTATTTATTATATAATCTTGAACAAATCTCTTAAAAATTTTTGAGCATAGAAATAACTCATGTGTGACAAAACCAAACCTCTAAGATGTACAGATAGGGAATGTATGACAAGAGAAAATTATACATCCTGAGTAGGGATTTCAAACTTGTCAATACTCACAGTTCAGGCACTACTAGGAAAAGGTGTTCTTTTAACAGATGTGTTTTTTTCAGCTTCCAGATGTTTCATTATGCTCTGAAAACCCTTTTCTATCCTCCGTGCGGAGAAAAACAGCCCAGTTCAACTCATGGGACTCTTGGTAGGGTACTCGCTACACTGCACTTGCACTGCAACAGCTGGGCTTTGAAAGCCCACTTATCCTAGATGCCACATGTAAACTGTACCCAGGAATCAAGCCAGGTTCCCTATGGGCCATTCTTCTGAGCTTAACACCACAGAAACAGAAACAGAGAAAAGCAATCAAGGTTGAATTTTGTGTGTTTTTCGAATCACAAAGCAATGTGTGTCTGTGCTCTCAAGGCAGCAGATACACTGGATTACAAGGAAGGCAGGCCCTCTTTGATCCCTGAAAGGAGAGAGGGAAGCCATCCTGCTCAAAGCCCAGCTCAGTCTGGGGAGAAAGCACATTTTCTCAACAGTTATTTTCTTTTTATCACTGTAGTTCGTTTGCAGCTCTCCAGAGGATGTGACGCTAGTGTAACTCCCATGACTGATGGGCAAGAGATTATGAGACACTGCCATAGCCTAACTGTGTGTGTCTAGGCATGGCTACATCCATACTGGGGGGCAGCCTCTCAGAGGGATACAGGCACATCTCCATCCCAACTGCCCCTCGAATAGAAAAGTGTATATATAGGCCAAAATGGCACTGCTGCTGAGGGTGAGCAGACACTTTCTATTGAAAATCCCATTTTCAAAAATCTATCACTTAAATACACTTTAATAACTTAGAATATCTTNTCTTTGTTTATTTTTGGCTGAAAAGGCTCAGAGTTTTTCTTCACTTCAGCACCACTGCCTCCCTCAGCCCACAGGCTGGATTATGCTCAGGGAATAAATCCAGGCTGAGCAGTGAGAAACAACTCTTTGCAACATATTGTTCTTGTGCAGAACTCCAAGGTTTTGCTGCAGATGCTGGAAAACACATTTCTACTGGCACTCAGCTGGATGAGAGGGGTGACCAAAGCTACTGGGAGGCTGTCAGTCAATGGGGCAGGAGATTCAAGGATGAGAAAGGACAATGATTTTATGGTTAAGGCAAATGACTGCCACACTGGAGAGTGACCTGGACTGCAAAACCAAAATCCTGTGCAAGAGGGATACATCACCCAAACCAAATGTTTTACAGGTGGTTGCAATTCGCATGTTCCTCCTTCTCTGAGCATCCCACACAAGGCCTTCTGATGTGATTTCTGGAAGGCGTGTCTCTGTAAAGGAGTCAGTGAGAAGTGTCCTTCCAGCAAATAATGAAAAGATCAGTGATAAAGAGAAATTCTCCTGCATTTGTGTTTGGAGCTGGCTACAGCTATTTGTTACAAATTCATAATAGAGTTGGAAAGCAGACAGTGGATAAGGATTGTGGCCACACTTTAGACAAAGAAACTACCATAAAGTGGTGAAGACCTCTTTTGCCTTTGAAGCTCAAACCTTTTTTTTTATTTCTGATGGGTTGGGTTTTTGTGCACAGCTACAGGTATTCCTGTCTCTATAATTGGTGTGCTCGTATACAGTCACAGATCTAAACAAGCAGGCCTATAGTCTGCATAAAAACTGAAGAAGGATATGCATCTTTTAAAAATTGCCTCTACTCCAAACTGTTTTCATCCCTTGAAATGAGATTTTCATTAATAGATCCTGGCTGGATTAAAAGACGTGCGCTCAGCTTTTCTTCTAGGGTACCAAATATGAAGAATATTTAATGTGACAAAAAACTCACATGTTTATCAATATTTTATTAGCAGTGGAATGTGTCTTCCTCGATGCCTTTTGGCAATATTAATTTACTGTACTCTTCACAGTTAAGGGAAATCACCTGCTGTTTCATATCAATATAAAAAAGGAAAACAGAAATTTTCAAGTACTCATTATCAGCTTCTCTTCATAAAGAACATCTCGTTTGTTTGATTCCATTATTAGATTGCTCTTTTCTTTGTTATCCAGAAAAAAAGCACAAAACAACAACAATAAATCTAGTTAATTGTGTGAAAGGCTTTCATGTACTTTTGTGTGTACAGGAACAGACATTTTGTACCTCTCAGTGTTTTTCTCATTTAAGTACATTAATATTTTCAAAGGCAACAAATAAAATCTTGATTTCAAAGCCTTATAGTTGAAATACTACTTTAATTTGGAAGACTAAAAAAAAGATTGAGAAAGAGATGCAGAGCTAAAGATTTAGAATGCAAAATGTGTCTGGCGTTGGAGCTCGTTTTAATGTGGCAGCAAGAACATAACAAATTTTCTGCGACCTTGCTTTGTGACCAGCTCACGTAATTTGGTAGAGGATGTTATTGTAGTAATTACGTATTGGGTTCCCTGCTGCCATGGTTATCCACGGTGGTGTGGGGCTCAGAGGAGCAGTGCTTCAGTGTGATGGATTGCTATGGAAAATTGACCATGCTAGAAAGCAAGCTGTCTGATAAAAAGAGGCTATCATACAATTGCTTCCTTGACCACCACCCCAGGGAAGGGTTTCATGCACAAAAAGACGCATTTTAGTGATTGGAAAATGATGTTCTGCATTGTTTTGAAACAATATTGTTTCACTCTTGATTCTCATCAGCCAATTTGTTTTATTTGAATGCTAAGTTCCCCAAAACTGAAGATATAAATAAATAACAGTATTTTACACAGCCAGGGCATCTTTCTCCAGTCTATTGAGAATATCAGACATGACCTTGGAGGTCAGCTAATCTGTGGTGCCTGCAGCAGAATGGGATACTAAACATGACCCGTCCTCTGCAGTCACCCCAGAACTTCTCACGCTTCTCACATACAGAAACAAAGGCTTCCTAACAATGAGAAGATAGATAATTCCCTCCTATTTTCCACTTATTACAGGCTGATGTGCTGCTAAATCACTATATTAAGTATATATTAATTGTAAAACATAAATTTCCTTAGAAAGAGTATGATTATTCTTTCACAATAATGGACTACAAGTAGTGAGCAACATTTTTTTTTCTCATTATTTAATTTTTATCTGTGAGATTGCCTTCTTTCTACCTTGCAAATGCATGGCTCATTTACAGCCAGGTTTCCAAAATATCGACTTGTATCTCCACTGAATTCTTTCTGAGAAAAACCCCACTTTTCTGTTTTTCACTAGAAATATTTTGTTGAAGACAAATATTTGTTTTCCTTCCTATTCTAATTGTTTGCAAATGTCATGGAAGTCTTGTTCAAAATCCCATTTTTGGACCAAGATATATAAAAGAAACTTTCATCCTAAATTAAAATATTTAATTTATATGTTTTTTAACAACAAAAAAAAAGGATCTTAGAAGAACATATTTGCACCAAGTCATTGGAACATGAGAGCCAACAAACTGTTTAGATTTGCAAAATGAAGAACATTGCAGAAAAGGATCATCGAACCCAGCTTCTAGGTGAATGGCCCGTACGGGGATTTAACCCACAACCTTGGCTTTATTAGCATCATGCTCTAATCAACTGAGCTAATCTCAGTGCCATTTATATGATGATTACCTAAAAATGCTATGTCTTGTTACACTCAGGCTTTTCCCACTCACAGAACCACCTGTAGGCCACCAACCACAGGACCAGGAACACCCATAAAGGTTTCTGGAACAGCCTATTTGTTCATACTGGCAGGCACTCATGCTGGGGAGCTCATGGTTCAATGTCTGTACTCTTAAAGTTGAGCCTGAAGGACATATCCAAAGCTGGTGAACAAAGCAAACTGGAGTGTCCAAAGCTTATGGAGAAATCTCAGAAATTTGCCTCCCAATTTTTCTCAGCTTGATCAGAAATAGGTTATCCAAAGTACTGTGCAGAAAGACAAGTTGGGAACACTTAATCCAGCAATTCACAGAGAATTAAGAAAATACACACATGGATACGGCAAATTGTGAATTTATAGGAGTGTTTGCACAAGAAGAAGGCAATACCTCATTAGGGACTGGGAATCTGCACAAGAAAGACTAGGAATAGCTAGAAGGGACAAGTTTAATATGTAATTTCTTTGGGAAGTAACTAGAGACAGTTCAACAGAAATAATGAAACTGAAGATCAATGGCAAGTATAAACAAGGAAATATCCTGAGTAGATATCAGAAAATTTATTTGTTTTATGAATGAAGCCAGTCAGTGCTTTCCCTAAGAACTCTACAAGCAAGCCAGCAATTGTCCAGCATGTAAGTACTCGTCTAGGAGAGACATTAGCAGTAAGGTAGCAGAAAGAGGCTCTCTCTGCTAAGGCTTTCAGCCAAACAAGTCATTAATAATTGAGGGGCAGACAGAGATATATATCTGATGCAGATAATAGAATTTTAAACAATTACCGGTATAGAACTACAGACAGAATTGCAGACAACCAGCACATTTTGTCAGTCCCTCTTAACATGGCTCTTCAGGATGCGAGTTTTTGCAGAATAATTTCTGGTTTTCTATATGTGTGCAGGCATGTGGGTTCTGTGTGCATGTGTGTGCACCCAGAACTTAGCAGATTGTAGACATGGGCATATAAATAAGCAGCATGAGTTGAATGCTACTAGAAGACAAGTTATAACTCAGAGCCAATTGGGAAAATTACTTTGAAAAAAAAGAAGTAGAAAAAAAAAGAGAAAAATCTTCAAGCAAATAGAGATTCACAGAACTATGAAAACTGCTGAAATCAAGGAAATTTGTAATACAATATGTCATGGCCAATTAGACATAGCAGAAAAATCTCCAGCCAGTAAAAGTATTCATGTGCAATGCATTTTTGTTGAACGGATTCACTCATTCCTTTGTGCATTTACTTCTCTTCTATAGCCAATGAAAATTACACCCAGGAGAAATTAGGCACTAGTATTGCTGCATTAAGCTGGTGCAGGCCAAAACATGTTCTCTGTAAATCAGGATTACGACTGCTTAAAAGATGTACAGCAAGAGTTTCCTAACCATTCTACAGAATTACTTGTCATGTAAAACTATCTGCTTTACTAAAACAGGGCACTAAAAAGTCGTAAACACCAGCTTGGGGCAGCTCAAAGAGTGGTCATATGGATGTGTTTTGTTTTTTTCCTTTGGGCCATTTAAGATAACCTTTCACGTGTCCATGACTCCATGCAGGCACACATGTGCCTTAGCTGGTGGCCGTGTACTTAAAATCGATGTGCACATAACAGAATGCAATATATGTTCTTTACAGCTCTTCATCAGATCCGTATCATGATCCAAATGGCATGTCACACCCTCTCAGTAGTTCTTCATGCAGGTATTGAAAGTTATTTGCTAATAAGAATCACAAATACAGCAAGTGGAAGAACTATTTTCACAGAATAGTTGAATGGTTGGGTTGGAATGGACCAAAAGACCATCTAGTTCCAACTTCTCTGCCATGGGCAGGGACACCTTTCACTAGACCAGGTTGCTGAAAGACCCATCCAGCCTGGCCTTGAACACTGCCGGGGATGGGAAATCCACAGCTTCTCTGGGAACTCTGTTCCAATGCCTCACCACTTGCATGGTGAAGAGTTTCTTCCTCATGTCCAATCTAAATGTGCCCTCTTTCTGTTTAAAGCCATTAATCATTGTCCTATCGCTACAACTGACACAGCTTTCTGATAAGACTGGCCAGAAGACCCCTTCATGCTGAACCAACAAAATGAAATATTAAAACATCTAACAGAAATTAGTAATTATGATTTGAAGTAAAACTACTTGCGAAGCATTAGGAAGTCCAGCACTGCTTTCTGCCTGTTTTATAGAGTATAACTTATAAAGAAACAGTGATGAATAAGAAAATATGAGTGGTGTGACCAGTTACCGTATTTATGAATGAGAAAGAAAGAGGAGAGCCAGGAAATATGTGCTGAGGTTGTGGGAAAGATTTATGTCTCTGTTGTTTTAAAAGGTACCAGAGCTAAGTGAGACTGCTGGTTGCGTGCTTCGTGAAGGCTTCTCAGTGTGTGCAGAGGGACCCATTCGAGCATGAAAGAGCAGCCAGGAAATGCTGGCCTTGAAGGAATAACTCACTACTTCAATATTAACCATGTGTAAATTATTTAGCTTGCTCTTTACACAGATTTTCAGTTGAGGAGAAAGCAATGAAAAATCACCAGCAACTATCAAGTCTGGATTCTTTGCCTCAGAAGATGTGAATGTGTTGATCTCTGCCAATCTCCCTCTCTAAATCACTCCTTATCCACCTCTTTATACTTCAATTTGCACTTTTTTGAATTGTACCACACTTAGCTTTTAAGAGAGAGACACACACTAAAGAACAATAACTATCACCAAAGTGTATCTCAGAATCGCACGATCTGCTTTGTACATTGCTTCGAAGGGGTTGGTTTAAACGTGGATGGTTGTTTCCCTCATTGTATTCTGTAGTGATAACTTGCTCTTTAGTTGTAGAAAGAAGAATTCCTTTCTTTTTCAAAGATCCTAGCACCCTCAGTTTATGCCTAATGTGCTGCTGGCAATAACATTATAACATCTACCAGGTCTTTTACATGCCAATATGAATAGAAGACAATGTTCATTATAAATTACCTCTACAAACTATCTCTGGGAACATTAACCTCTGCAGAAATCAGTGCATTCTCTGCATTAAAGGAAAAAAACAACTTGCCTATTATTTGTGCTGCTTTCAGTCAGAGTTCTTGTGGAGAGTTTTATTGCCCAAGTCGTCAAGGCATTATTAAACATCTCTGCCCATAAAATAGCACAAGTTCATAACTTCAGATCTCCCTTTAGACTTCTGAGCTGTACAACTAGAGAACCTGGCCAAGAGATGCTTCTGGGGTGCTCAAAACAAATTGCATACCAACTTGTGGACATCATAAAATAAATAAATGATAAATAGAAAAAATCTTGCCATTACAAATAAGTGACCGAAACATATGCAACAGACTAAATAAGAAAAAGGAAGGACGTTGAAGTTTGATATTTTTTGTTTCGTTTTGTTTGTTTTGGGTTTTTTTTTTTTTCCTGTTGGTTGTGTGTGCGTGTGTATTCATATCTCTCCAATTTAATAGTATGTATTGAGGAGAGACACTTCAGCACTGGACAGTGCTGGTCCCTTGCTCCAGCCACCCTGGGAGTCAGCAGGAGCCTGCAAGAAATGCTCAGTGCCGCTGTGCAACCCAGTGGTGCAGGTGGAATACACATCACTTCCGAGGATCTCCTTTGGACGACGGCACTACCGCAACCTCCCACATGACTTTCCCTGCCTACAGCATCTGTTATTTGAAAAGGGGTTTTGTAATGTCCCACTTCAGGGCCTCTGCAATTTTCACCCATTAGCTACTTGTTATATCCACTTTGGGCAATGAGAACAGACTATTACTTCTTGCAACACCTTTTCAAGACTTGAAGACTTACTGTGTCCAGCCAGACTTTTCTTTCTTAGGCTGAAGAGCCCCGTTCATGTCAAATTGACAACAATATTTCATTATAAGGAATGAGTTTTTTCTGCCTTTCCAGTTTTTTGCAGAATACGATTCGCGCTATTCCAGCTATTGCACCAATCTTTTGAGGGTTTTTTTTCCCTCCTTCTGCCTATCTCCTTTTTCCTTTTACCTTCTCTTTCAGTGAAAATAATACTAAAAAAAAAACCCAAACAAATCAAAAGTTAAAAGCCTAAAAGGAAGTAGCTGAAAACTTCTGCCAAAGAGAATTAATTTTTTCCCCTTCCAAAATATGAATATACAATGATTTTCACATTTTCTGGAAAAAACAGCAGTTTTCTGCCACCTTAACACACGGTTGGACATATGCAGCAATATCTTAAAAAACTCTTATGAATGTGCTATGATTTCTACTCAGTGCAAAAATAAGACAAAGAATGCAGCTACAATTATGATGACACATCTGTGATTCTGAAAAGGAGACTTTCTAAATGTAGGCAGCTTCCATTGTACTTGAGTAAGTTAAGATGAATGAAAGCACTAATGAAATCATCCTGACTATTATATATGTCTAAAAATCAAAGGAGAATCTCGTTCATACAATGCTGCTGAGATGTTCCTATAATGCTTAAGAATGTTCTGACCTGACTACGTGTCTCATACCTTGGTAGGAACAAATAGCAAAATACAGAGACTGACTGGAGAATCTGTGTACTGAAATACACTGTCCTGATATGGTGAGGAACCGTATCACACACTGCTGTTCACAGGCTTAACAGCTGTGGGGCTTTTTTAGCTATTTCTACATAGAAGTTCTTCCCAAGTCTCTTTCCTCCTATCTTAAGAACCTTCTGATTTCTAAATTTATTAAAATTTCAGGTCTAAGTTTCTACACAGCCATATGTACCCAGATGTTTTCAAGCCAACATGGTCCTTTCATTTAATATTTTCTTTATCCTCACTTGTATCCCCCCATCACAATATTTATATGCACAACTTCGTAATACTAAACAAGACAAATCTTTTATGTTTTATCTTATATATCAGGCTGTTCATTCTTCTGATCACTTTATTAGCCCTTTTTCTGCATCTTTGGGATGAAGGACACATTTATGTTGGAAATCAGTGGGAAGAAAAGCAAACTCAGAGAAAACTGGTGGACACTTCTCTCCAGACACCAGCTTACATGTTCAGCTGTAACTGCAGTGTTCCCTTACAGTACTTGCTAGTAGTCCTCAAAAAGCGAAATGAAATAGATCCATTATAATGAAGCAACCATCACTGGTCACTAAATGGCCACCCACATGTATTTAGAGGCTACATCTCTGCTGGGCTTTCACTTTGCCAAATTATCAGAGACATGGGATTTTCCCCTCACTTGTGGCTATGGACAGTTTCCTGCCACTGGCAGGCCTTTCTGCCTTTGTCCCACCTGGAGTTAATCTCTTTGGATTAAGATGAAATTCTAAAGGAGGTCTCGACAAAGTCTTACGAGGTGGAGTTCATATTCCTCTGCTGAAACAATCCTTTCTATTAATCTCTGGGATTGTTTCTGATATTTTCAGAGTCATGTGCCATTGATTATATTAATGGTCACAGGGTAGGAAATACAACCAGATCTTCCCATTGAGGTTTTTCCAGCTGATCCTCTTAGCTTGTAGTAAAAATTACTGTTATTAGTTTCTAAGTGCAGGAACTTGTATTTTTATACAATTAAATTTCATCCCACTTCTATTGCTAGAGACTACAAGGTCATCTGACTCTTTGTATGATAAACAATTCTTTTCTTTATTGATGCAGCTTTCACACCTGAGATAGTCAGCAAATTTCATTAACAAACCCCCACCAAGGTCAGAAATTAAAATACTAAATAAGATTAGTCCCCAAATCAGTTTTGGAAGGACTCTATTAGTATCTTCACCTTAGCCTAATAATTCCTCTTTCAGTGGCACCTGAACTCGTCTTGTCTCTCGCCAGTTCCTCACCAATAATGCAATTTGTACACTAATCCTGTTTTCTCCAGGTGAAGCAACCCTTTTTTTAGGTATATTGTATCAGCAATTTAGGGAGCTGGCATCTCCTATGCCTGTAGACTCTGTTGTCTTACCAAAGAGTCAAATGACCCTTCTAAAAGGAAGTCCCAGGAACAAGAACCTGACACTCACGGATATCCAAGTGCGCTCCTGTCCCAGAAACACGTGGAAAAATATTAGCCCATCTCAGTCAGCATGGAAGCAAGAGGAATAACTTTTCCCAGATGACAAAGGAAGAAATCAGCACAGTGCCCCTCGCAGACAGCTGCTCCTCATCCTGCTCCTACCACAAAGACCAGTGCAGGAATGGAGGTCAGAGCTGCTCCTCACTTGGGAGAGAAGGCCTTGAGAAGGAGGTGGGAATATAACTCCTACCGTTCACTTGCTGTACCTAAATGACTCCCTCAGGGATGTTTCTCTGCCCACCCTTGTTAAAGACCCTGATCCCTTGATCCTTCTTTTTTCTTCCTTGCCAGCAAGACAGAGTACTCTGTCACCACACACACGCTCACTCATCCTGGCTGTTTCATCTTTAATTCATGATTATTTTTTTTTCCTGACAGAGAAGATTTATTCAGACAAGAATCACTTGAGTACTAGCTGATAGCCTTCTTTATACAAGTAACCAGACTAGAGTTTCACAACAATCCCCACATGCTAGCATTAGCTTAACCTAAATGATGCTTCCTCGGAAAGCCCAGAGTGCCTTCACGTTTTATATTACACACTAAAGACCATATGGAAACTCATTTAAAAAGAATGAAGTGCACTGACCTTCTGTCTTATTGCAACGTTTCCAAAGATCATCAAAAGCCAGTACAAACCTATCCTGACAGATATATGGAGCATAGTGTAGTCTTTCATTGTTATCGGCTGAAAGCAATTTTTATCAATTATACACGCATCAAGCACAGATTACACACTGGCTACGAGTTATTGCTGTCCTTATAGTTATTGTCAGTATTCTGCTGTGTTGGAGCTGACAACATTTTTGAACAGAAATAAACATTTTCATTTAAGCAGTGACGGATAAAAACTGCAGTTAACCCATACAAGCAATTAAATGAGTTGAACCTGCATTCTATAGAGCTGCTCATTCGTGTATTTTATTTAAATTTTAATTCTTTCCTTTTGAAAGAAGTAGGCAGACTCCAACACTGATGACACTGTACAGTGACTGCAATGTAAGGAACAGCACAAAGGGGTGAACCTTCAGCTATGATAGCTAATAACCAGAGTGTGGGCTGAGAAAAACACAGATGAGGACAAACATCAACAGGAATCAACTTTAACAGACATTTTTGAGGACCACAGAAAGGTACCATGTAGCCCCCATGATATATTTTTTTAAAACAATACCTTTTAAAATATCAACTTAGCTTCATGAAATGTTCAATAGGTTATTTACTTCAGAAGGAAACAGAAAATGTGCTCTAATGTGTAATATTTATTGATGTGAGAGAAGGAGAAAGAGAGAACAAGTTTGCGAGTGACTTGGATCATGTATGGGAAATTTTAGACTATTTTAGATTCTCTGCTTGAAGCAGCTATTAAAGTATTTCCTCAAGGCTGAGTTAATTTAATGTCAAGGGAGTTCAAAACAATGTCAAATTATGCATTTTTAAACAACACTGAGTATTTATGCATCACCAAATAGTATACAAGTTTGATTTATCTTTTTCTAGTACAGTCAGGATTTAGCATCAAGCCCAGAATTCATCTTTTGCCTCCTGAGTTTAAAATATTTAATGTTTCCTAATCCAACATGGAGAGCTGGGAGACAAAAATAAATGGAGCACACTACTTGCTGGTCTATTTTTGATAGCTCCCTGATTTTTTTAAACACTACTGCTTACAGCCTGTGAAAGATTTCTCAAGGATAGAAATATTCAAAGTACAGGCAGGCCCTTTTCCTTTTGTTGTCAGTAAACTGGTTTCCAGTAATCCCAGAGGTAAAAAGAAAATGGAAGAGAAGCATGCACGCCAACATGCAGTACAGAAAACGAAAACACATTATGCCAAGTAAATGGTGCATGCCTCTCAAGTAATTAAAAGGATGCGGGAAAACATCTGGACTCTTAAAAAAAGGAGTCAAGGGAGTGACTACAGGGGAACCAAACAAAGGAAAGAAAGATGTGTGTGCCCAGATTTCCCTCAAAATTAACAAATGCTACACTGACAGCAAGTGCGGTGACAGCGGCAGTGACAGCTCCCCAGAGCAGACCTGCACCAGCAGACTAGCGCCTGAGAACAAAAGCCATAACACTGAGCTCGAAAGTGCCTTGATGGAGGAGAGCTCATTTCAATAATATCCCAGTTAAGCCCCCACGTTCTACCTCCAGGCTCTTGTGGATGGATATATGTCTGCGCTGCAGCTGGGAGATGTGGCTGATCTGCATGTCCAAGACAGACACAATCTAATAGCGGGGCTGGTGTGATGATTATCCAGCCAGCTTGAGCATATCAATCTGCGTGACAGCCACACGTCCAATGGTAGCACTGCTGGAATCACAAGAAAGATATATGACCTTCTTATAAGAAAATCCCAGTGTCCTTGACCTGCAATTGGAAGTGAATGCGAAAATAGACATGATCTGATCTTCAAAGATTTACTCTGCAAGAGAGGGAAGGATGGAATTCAGCTCCAGGTGAGGCACCTGTACATAGGTATGGCAAAGCAGGTGTATCTCTGTGAGCTGAGTATGCTACCAGCACCTCATCAGCAACCTGGAAAACACAGGTGGAGGAGTATAGTGGATTGTCCATCTCAAGGAGACACCAACACATGATCAGCTGAACAGGTTTATGTGTTTTCCCCAGTTTGCAGTCTGTGCCAATCTATTTTAACTGGTCAGAGGAGATATTTTCTGATGACAGTGCATCCTGATATTTTCTGTATCAAGATTTACTTTTGCTCTGATCTTCCAAGTGCTGTTGTCTTACACCAGGATTTGAGAGTGCAATATGTGGAGATGGAGCTCCCACAAGGATAGGCAGATACTGCCCTGAGCTGTTACATAGAGAGGCCATTCTGCATAAACCTGAACGGAATCACTTTCCTGACTGTGTGAGGGACATCCCAGAATTTCTGGGTGGATGAGAACTCATACTTCAAAGAAGCAAGAAGAGGGAGAGCTCCAGGAATAATACAGATACAGGAGGCAGTGGCGCTTTCTTAAAGGTCTTTTCACTTCCCCATGGGATAGACCTGGCCTAGGGGCTATACCTGGGTTTTAGGTAGTGTCTTTAAGGAGTAAAATGAAAGAGTACCAAGGACCAAACTCAAGCACTGAGTTCTTGATTGCTCTTAAAGATTAGTTCACTTTACTAGTTCTGGTTTTTGGCCATTCCAATGACTTGTCTCCAACACAGTTCTGCTACAGAGGGAGCTAGTCCCCAGTAATATATTGCCAGTTCACACTGCTTGACTTCCGAGACAGGAAGAAGACTCTGCCTCCATTTTACTCATAACTGTGTCAACTTCCCTGGCCCCTGCTGCACATTAGATCTCCAGACAGAGATGCCAATATTCCAGTGACCAAACACCAGGGTCTTGGCCACAAGAATCACCTGTGAACAGCCCATGAGTCTTTAAAAGCTAGTGGTAAGCCATGGTCTACACGGTGCCGAGTCTATGACAAGATTTGCTTTTAAGGTGAACTAAACATTGCTTAAGTATGTTCAAATGCTGCACCATCCCCGCATTTGCTGTAGTGTATTATCAGCATTTTCCTCCTCCACCGAAAAACGCATGGACTGTCACTTTGAATAGCAAATTCTCCTATGAAAAGGGAAAGAAATGTATTACATATAGTCTGATATATCACCCAGACTGGTTGTCCTTCTCAGTTACGGAGCAGTTTTAAAAAATTGCTAAGATGAAGTAAGAATGGTGTATCTGTCAATGACAGCCTGAGCTAAATCATGAAGGACCTGGAGAACGATGAAGGCTGAATAAACATTTAAAGCTTTCAGGGTTAATTTTTTTCTATTTTACTTTACCTTGAAAGATCACAACTGTGAAGTCTCAGCAGGGAAGTAGACAGAAATTTTCCTAACTGTGATTTTATACAGGAATACTTACTACTTAGCTTACTCATTTGCACAGAAAATAAAAAGTGCAGAAGCAAAATACACAGTAGAGGTCAAGTGACAAGACAGATGCCTAAAGTAATTAATAGAAAATCTCTGCAAGTATGAGTACATAGTTGCCTAATGTCACCTCCAGTACTGTGTCTGAAAGGAAAGAGACCTTTCAAAACAATCCCTGCAGGTTCCCCCTGGAATTTACATTTACGTAAATCTAAATATCCTGGACCAGCAGTGTCAGCTGTGTCAGGCAGATGTAAAATGGTCATCACAGACACTTCATTTTTCACTATCAAGACATCACCATCCAATGCAATCAGTGCAGTTTCATTTCTTTGGTCTCACTTTGAACTACACAGCTCCAATGCTCGTGTCTTTACAAAGAAAATGGAGTTCAAGATGTGAAAACTCAGTATTTTGGATAGAGTTCTGTCTCCACCATGGCAGAAAGATCACTCAGATGTGAGAGATTTTTATCCCCAAAGGAGCAAAGCAATTATTCACATTCAGAAGCTAGCGTAAGCAGTGAGAACAGCCTCCCTGGACAATACAGTGAGAATAAGTGAAGAATCCTTCCTCTTCTTTCTGCCCAGTGACAGATCAAGACCTTTTTGCCAGAATACTCATATTTTCTCATTGAAAAGCATTCTCAACAGAGCAAATTTACACCACTAATTACACTCTGTAGATAAGAAATGGGAGCACAGAAATTTTACTTTTACCTCCTTACAAAATGATCCACCAGGTGCTTTGATTCCCAACATATGTGCTACTCAGTGCACCTCAGTGTTTCTACCTTATCAGAAGGACGTGTCATCAGGCAATAAAGACTCTTTCTGTACCTCCTTTCTGGCAGGAGGAAGGTAGCAATATCTATTTGATTGCTGGTCAGATGCAAAGGCCAGGGTCACTTGGTCTGTTCAGCCTGGAGAAGAGGAGACTGAAGGGAGACCTCACTGCAGTCCAAAACTTCCCGCTCAGGGGAAGAGAGGGGCAGACACTGATTTGTTCTCTGTGGTGACCAGTGACAGGACCCGAGGGAATGGCCTGAGTTTGTGTTAGGGGAGGTTTAGACTGGATATTAGAAAAAGGTTCTTCATTCGGAGGGTGGTTGGGCACTGGGACAGGCTCTCCAGGGAAATGGTCACAGCACCAAGCCTGACAGAGTTCAAGAAGTATTTGGACAATGCTCTCTGGCACAAGGTGTGACTCTTGGGGATGGTACTGTGCAGGGCCAGGAGTTGGACTTTGATGACCCTTGTTGGTGCCTTCCAATTCAGGATATTCTATGACTCTATAAAGTTTAAAATTAGCTAATACTGATGTTGGCAGTGAGAAAGGAAAAATATTGATGTATTGAACTGCAAACATAGTATTTGTCCTACCAGCAGATTGCAACCAGACTACACCATTTACTAAAACAGAGTTATACAAAATTTAATGCTTAGTCATGTACCAATACGTGCCTTTGAGATTTGGGAGTAGTAATAATAATAATAATAATAATAATAATAATAATAATAATAATTGATATTAGTTAGCTTCACTCAACAACTCTTTTAAACAAGTTTCTACATAAGTTTCAAGACACAGTTGCAGGATCTCTTTATATCAACATGAAATTTATTAAGAGCACTCATCCATATGCCTGTAGGCTCATTTTACTAAGTAAGCCTTCCTATTGTCACTGTCTTATCTTTGGAATTTATGGCTGTATATATAACAAAATACAAGAAATTATGTTACTAAATTTGTTGTAACTGGAAGAAGAAGAAGAAGAGATAAAAATATCTATTCACAGATGTTCTCAAATAGCAGACATAAGAATGATTCCTGCTTTCAGTTAGCGTCCATTAGTTACTGGCTGTGGAAATTAATAGGAGGCCGTACACAGTGGAAACATTTTTCAAACCCCAGCAATATTTCATAAAGATTCTTTTCACAGTGCTTCAATTCTAAAAAATGTTTTGAGTTGTCTGACAGAAAACCAGAAATCATTGTCCAAATCTCTAACAAAGGAGCAAATGGTGAGAGGCTACATTCAGTCATGGATTCATCCTTAGGAGAGGAGGTGGAAAGCTTCAGTGGGGCCACTTAAAAAATGTTCTGAGCCCCAGACTTTGACCACCCCCTTCATAGATAGCTATGTGGCTGTACACACATGATTCTTGGATTTTTTATCTCCTTGAATTGCCACCTTTATCTTTCTTTCTATAATGTTGCTTGCATCCCTTAGGGAAGTTACATATATTTTTGTACCGTCCTGACACAATGCCTCAGTCTTTTTTTTCGTATTTGTGGACAGTGATTAGTGTCCTCCTGTCCTTTTCACTGTTTTCACATCGTCCAACTCCAAACATTTAGTTCAGTCCACTGAAAATACTGCAAATTCATCACTACAGCTCTAATATTCTTCTGTTTGTTCCTCTGGATTTACATCTGGTGAGGATTTTGTGAAAAAAGTGCTGGATGAATCCTGTACAAAGGCTGCCCTCCTCCTCTTGGAGCTCTCTTCATGATGAGGTTTTGCCCTGGGTCCCCACCTGAGATACCTCACAATGTCATCACAGCCGTGCCCATCCCTGACCATGGACCAGCTGGTGCAGAGCAGAACTGTAGCCAACAGGTAACTTGGGGCTTGACCAGACCTGCCTCATCACTATGGGCTTGCCTGAAGATCACTGAGATGCGCCTGTTCCTGGTTACAGTGTCCAAACCTGATCCTGACCCTGAGTCACTGATTTGTGTTTCTGCCTTAAGTGCAGACCTGCCTCATCCCCACAGACTGGACTTTCCTAATTACACACACTGCAAAGTAACCAGGGATGGCTGAAAAGACAGATGAGCATTATATTTCAGAATTTTATGAAGTTCTGCTTAATATTTTGACCTATATCTAGATTGAGTACTTTCAAAGCAACTACTGGCATTGTTCCTGCATATCTATGAGCTACTCAACTTTTTCAGCTCTGAAATTAAGCTAATGGTTATAGCACTCCTGCGGTTTCCTACAATCGCTACAGGAAGTCCAAAAGAACTATAAATTTTTTTGGAAATTAATCCCTTCAGGAAAAGAATATAAATTAAAATAATTGCAGTGACACGGCAGCCTTTCAAAAACAATGCATTAATTATTAATCCCCTGAGATACGACATGCAGAGTCCTTTAATGGGTGCGAACTCTATGTAGGAGGAGGTGGGTGAAAAGGATCCAGCTTGGACTTCATTTTGTTTCTCTGTTTCTTTTTCACTCATCTTGAGCTACTGGACATCTTGCAAAGAACAATCTTTGCTTGGCAGGTTGGAGAACTCTTCATCTTCTGGTCTTTAAAATCAATGGTCTAGACATCTGAGCTTTTGCAGCCTCAGCCTGCTGCATCTTTATGAAGACAGATGTATCCAGGTCTAAATACTCTCGCTAGACCATTATGTGTACAAACTACAGCATCTTTTTCCTTCCCATAATACAAGAGTTACTCCATTCGGTTCCAATAGTGGATGTAATACAACTTACCTAAATAAACTAGGACATACAAATTGTTCACATTAGGATTACATTGTTTCCAATGGTTTCCCACTATGACAACTACAAGGAAATTAAACCTCTTCTAGTTTTCTTTCAACAGCTAATGTCAGGAAGGAAAAGATTCTTTCTGCTATACCTTGCTTTACTGAGAATTTATCTGCAATCACTTTCGAAGAGAATCTGTTTATACTTTCATATTAATGTTTGTAGATGAACATAAAGAATACCAGGTGATTCTCACAACAATAATGCTGATTTATAGTTGAGAGCATACCACACAGAATAGTGTTCTACAGTACCAGGAATAATTAAAACTGCAACAGTGGAACAACTCCTCCAAGTGAGTGCACAAAGAAGGCATGGATGGGCAAAGGAGATGTCCAGATAGCAAGAGAAAAATTAGTGGAAAATACCTGGCAGAATTTCCTTACTTCTATTCATCAATAGATTAAAAAAAAAAAAAAAATTAAAGACAGGAAGGTAATTAGCTGCTTGCCTCACAAGACATTAAGTAAATTGAAGTAATCCTTGCCTTCATGTTATTAAAGATAGAACATGATCTTGCTGACATGTAAAATAAGATTTCTAAGATTTACAGCTTCCAAGCATAGAGACCTGAGGGGTATCTGTTCCTTTCTTTTGTACACAGATATGTACCACAGGGGCCTCCACTTGTCTGGTTAGTGTGAGGTGCTGAGAGATGAAACTGCAGGGAGAGCTCTATGCCTGGAGGATGGAAGGCACATTGCTCCAACTTCTCCTTCCACAGCACTTATCAAATGTGCCTAGTCCCATCTTCTCACTGCAGAAGGTCCTCACCTGCCTGACTTCCAAAAGACAGGTTCCTATTTTTGGGGCACAACTGGTGGGAAAGCGTGTTGTGCTGCGTGTCTGCTAAGGCTGACAGGCCTAACTCAATTCTCTGCAATTTCTCTACTCCTAATGATGAACAAATACCACTCAGTTTTAAAAACAGTTTTTCTGAGTGTAGCTTCCAAGCAAAAGCCTACAGATTACAGAATCATAATGACTAAAAGATCAATAGAGTAATGCTGAGGACTGACAAGAATGAACACACCAGGAAGAAGAACAATCCAAAAATGAAACCAAATAAATCACCAGATGCCCCAGAAGGACCAAGGATTAGGTACTAATGGTACATGTGCCAAAGACAACAATGAAGCACCAGGAGAGCAGAAGCCCAACAGACCTGAAGAATACATCAGCTTTCCGACCTTAATATACAAACAGACCAAGACATTATTGTTCCCCAGCACGCACTGTAGAACCCATGGGACAATGTTATGCTTCTACTGTTTCTATTTGCCAGTATGCTGGAGGAGTTATTGGGAAGCTTTTTTCATAATAGTTGCTTGGAAGCTGCGAGATGCTCTGCTGGGAGCTGCTGAGTAGGAAGCAACACTAGAGTTCCTCTTAGATAACAGCTGAGCTGTTCAAAAACAAGACGTGCCTCAGTCTTGGGGTCAGAAATCCTAACATAAAGCACTACTTTCAAAACCCATCTTTTTTAAGTACTACGAATACCATCATGGATGTCCATACATGGCTCCCACTCATTTTGCAACAGCTTGATCTTATTGGCATTACAAGCATGGCTTGGTAAGTGTTTAAGCTGGTTTATTCACTTATTGTGATTTCTAAGACACATTCAGTTCCCGGTGTGAGAACAGGTAGAAATGCTGCAGATTTATTTTAAGCAAATACTGACAGAACTTATAAACCATTCCAAATGATGCCACAATTTATCATAATCAGTTAGTCAATTTGAACTTGCTCCAGTCAGAAGTGAAAAATTATTTTTAATCTCTCAAGACATCAGGGCAATGTCAAACCTTGCTGCAATCTACCCCACAAAAAACTGCACGGAGAAGGCTGGGAGAGCAATATCAACTCAAAACAATTTTATAGCTTTTTTTTCCTTAAGAAGCGTGAGGTCTATCACATGCAAATGTTACAAACAAGCACTGATCAATAAACACAAACCTTCCCTCTATTAGCTATTACAGACAGGATATTATACATACTAGGTACATACTAGGGCAGTCTTTCTTTTGCAGGTGCAAAATGCTCAGTCTACAAGCAGAGCAGGTACAGTTCAGCAATAGTTCAGATTGTGATTATTTTTCACATGACTGTTAAGAAGTTATTTGCCATTGCATTTAAATGGTAGCTACTTGAACCACTGTGAGCATGAAGGGTGCTGAAGTGGCATATTTCTAAGCCAGCATGGAATCATTTGTGGCTAAGTCTCAAAAAAGGCCCAGGAAACAAATTGAGGTAACTTCCTCAGAAATGAACATACAGATGAAAAAAAAAATTATATTATAGTGCTCACTTGCACAGGTAACAACAACAACAAAAAAAAACCACAACAAAAAATCCCCTAAAGAGTAGTTAGAACCATCTAAAGTATTGGTTCTCCTATGGCTTTTGACTGAGAGGCTGGTAGGCAGTGCTTTCTCAAAATAAATATTTTTGGGTTGTGAAATTTTAGAAGATTGCCAGGGACAGTATGCTTTCTTCTGGTTGAACATTTCACTCACCAACAACATACACCCTTGGCAGCAGGGTGACTCAGTTCACTAGCCATATATTTCTGACAGCTAAGATGCACAGAACTAAGGAAAAAAAGAAACTTATCCTAACGTGGCTTTCTGAACTCTCTCAAGTTTGGATGTGATTTCTTTCTGCTGTGGAACAGCTGGTGCACCACTGCTCTGACAGCTCCATCTTTAGGAGGCTAAGATTATTTTCTCTTCCATTTTTCACATCCAAGACCTGCATTTGATAACTTTTATGAGACAATACAAATGCAAGCAACCACACAGCAGGTCACACCAACAGCTTTGAAAGGCAGCACAGGACAAACTCATCTGTATTAATCTGCCTTTTGTGCAACTGGCAATTAGCCCATCCATGTTTCTGCACCGCTTCCACCTAAAATGATGTCTATTCTCTATTGCTATAGAAGAAGGAAAATAATTTGACTTTCTAATTCTAAAGTACTTGTACACCACCTAAAATAACAATATATGTGGAAGGAAAATCATATCTAGCCCCTGCTGGGTATCCTCAGACAGTTTGGGCCCAGTTTCATTTCATAGCATGTTAGCTAAACTTGCACTCTTCTAATACTCATTAATCACGACACAAAGAAAACGGCTAAATGCATGGTAGGTGACAAACTACAAATCACACAAATACTCTTTGAATACAGCAAAGACACAAAGACATCATTGTAAATGAGAGTATCTGGGACTTCTACTAACTGATTTTCAGCAATGCATGGATATGCCCCATTCATTTACAGAAATAATGGTGAGGGTCATCAACACCGTGGTTTTGTCTTTTTTAATGTTTCTATCGCAGGGTATAAATACGAATCTGTTCTTTGTTTTGCAATACACCTTTTCTCACTCTACACTGTAAATACAGTCATCTAAACATAAAAAAGATCACTGAAGACACAAATAACTCAGATGATTAAACATACACAGAGAAATAAAAGCAAAATTTCTGTCAAAATACATTATCTGCAATAAAGCTGGCAGAGCTCTATGAGGGAACAAAATTACTATGCCATACATTTTCTTAGTTTTACTGAAGTCTATTGGGAAAGTCCCCGTGGGAGAACATTAATGGAGGTTTGCAATCATATGTGGAAATGCAAGAGTTTTGAAAGAGAGAAAATAAGTAATAATGAAGAGTAAATAATTTTCTTGCCAAGTTGTGGGTGCTCTCAATATCTCTGCAACTCAACAACTTTGGTTATATTCTTGAGAAGGAAGCAATATGCAAGATGGTGAATCTGCTGAGGAAACAGAATTATTTAAGTTACGCAAAATGACTGAGAATGGAAAGGAATTCCAGGAGGATCTAATCAAAGTGGATGATTGGGAAACATGACGGTAGATAAATTTTAATGAAGGCAGGCACGAGGCAATGCTTAGTAAGTAAAACTGTTCACTTCAGCTTTATATTTAATGATTAGCCAGCATATTTGGGGGAAATTTGCTAGCAATGATGATAATATTGTCTACCTTCTTCTCAGTATGATAAGAAAAGGTCATTGAGTAAAAGGGCTATCTGTGTAAGCACTGTTTATTTTTCTCTCCTCTCAGTGTCTGCTGTCAGTTTGTTCACTGTTTCTGATACACGTGAAACAATAATTCACTTTTCAGAAGGAGAGCAGGGAAGGGTAAAACTCCTGAGACTGTAAAATGTTTAAGAGATGTCCCTTTTTTTTCCAGCTTTCTAAAACGTGTGAAAGGAACAAGATTGTGGAGAATAGAGCATTAGCTGGTGGCAATTAGGTGATTCCAAACACAAGTGAAAGGGAAAAAATCCTATCAGCACTGGAGCTAATGCAGTCTGGTGCCTTGTGTCTTCCGCCTGGACTCTCTGGTGTCTAAGAGAGAGAGAGCTTTTAATGAAGGTTTCTGCAGACTGGATACTTTCACTGTCATTCTCCTGTGAGGATTTCCTGCTATTAAAGACGATGAGCTTGTTTTGCAGGCTTTGCCTCAGTAGGAGCATCAGTAAGATCTTACCTCTTATTTGTAGCTGTTTATGTTGAAGTTTCTGTCTCTGATGAGTTTGGTTGGATCCGGCCAACAATAGTGCCACTGGTTTTGGAAATAAGATACACGGGCAAGACGAGACTGCTTGGTCAGAGCTGAAGCTCCCCAGACCTGAGCAATGCAGGTTCCTCAACACTGGTCCAGAATACATTACCCACCAAAACACTGGCCAGACTCATCAGCAACAGCCCCTTTATCTGGGGAAATTGGGCAGCAGCATCTTGCCAGTGCTGCTTGTAGTGCCAAGACTGACTGACTGACCTGACCTGAACAGCAACAGTCAACAATGCCACCATTGCTAGGGCCAGACACGGGCAGCAGTAAATCAGGGAATATATGATTGCCATGGAGTAGGTAGGCCCACAGGTAGCCCTGCAGGCGGAGGTAATAGATACCAGAAAACTTACTGGAGCTCATCCTGCTTTCCCTCTCCAAACCTGACAATTTAGTCCCTGGTATAAATTGACTTTGGCTGTACAGATCACATGCTCCTTATTCAGCTGGATGCACTGCAGTTCATGTATGACAGAGAAATCCCCACTTGAGGAAATTGGAAGAGGCCTTTGGATGTGTATCATTAACTGTGCCAGGCAAAGCAGCAAGAGCCGTGCTCTACAGAGGACAGCCGCTGCAGCGAGTGACAGCGCCCGAGCACCTCTGTGAGCTTTGTGTAAAGAGCAGGGCACGTGGTAAGACCATCACTTACTCTGCGGAGAAGTGGAAAAAAGCTGACCACTGGGAACATCCCAAAATCCCAATGTATCATCATCTTAAAGAAAGCAAGGAGGAAACTGCCGTGGCTCTGCCTGCCCTACAAGTGCCCTTTTGCTGGCGTGAGATTCACAGAGTGTGACGAGAGGTGCCAATATGAATTCAGCCTGTCTGGTACCCCTCTCAGCAGATTCTCCTCCAAGGACAACCAAGCTATTATCAGTCCCTATATACAAGGGGCTTTGCTGGGGTCCAGCATGTTCAGTGAGAAGCTCCTCATTTTTAGAAGTGCAACTTGAAAATGTATGTTTACTCCGAACGTGTCTAGTGATTTTCATGGCTCTGTGGGTACTAGGCTGGAGGTCCCACTGTGCTGAAAGAAGTTTCTGCACTTGATGTCTTGTAGCATCAAAGAAAAGATCCAGAAACAAAATAAGAAACAATGAGAAACAAGAAAAGATATATTATCAATTACTAAGTGTTTGCATTGACCAGACCTTAGGCACATCAAAAACGAAAAAAACCCAAACCCAAAGTACTCAAAATGATGGGGTCTTAACGTAACATTCTTCGTCAAACCAGTTTCAACAGCAAGATTAGCCTGAGGATACTGTTTGCCTGATCTCCTCTTGCCACATGATATACATCTTAGAGGAGTTCTGTGGACTAGGAAGCTGCAATCAGTATAATCACATTTTTATACAGACATAGTATGAACAGGAAATGAGAGGATAGTCTCTTTGCTTAGAGAACATGGTAACTCCTCAGTAGAAGAAGCTATACTTGAAGGCATTCATATAGGAAGGGTTACACAAAGAGGGGAAATATAATGGCACAGGCGCCAATAGGATTTTGCCCAAAAGATATTGGAGGGAAATAGTAAAGTTTTAAGAAACACCTATTTCATTACAAATTTTACATTACTTACTTTTCCTCAGATGAATTTTCTTGCTGCCTGTGCAAACATTTTCGGCCATTAATGGAAATAAAGACACCGCATGAAATATAGCAAGCACCAGAATCTCAAGGACTTCATGCATAAAAAATCCATCCTGGGAAGCAGCGGCTATCATTATTTTATAGTCCCTTATTTACTGTTTCCTAACGCAAAAAACCCCATGCTGCTCTCCAGCACCTCTGAACTCCGTGTTACCATTCTCACTCCTGTTAAATATGCAGCTGGGAGGTAATCTGCTTAGCAACCAGCACAAACATACTGCACCAGAAGAAGAGGAAGGTTCCTCATCAAGTGAACTTGGCTAGAAGCCAGCCAAAAGACCCAAAGGCACCTCAGTCAAATGTCTGTGTTTTCTGAATAAACTATAAATTAATAAGAGGAACAGCAGGGACAGACTAAGTCAACAGTGATTTCAGGGCATACCCGAGCAGGTGAGCCACTGCTCGTGCACACTGTTACTATGGCAGATAGACAGAATAAATGAGAAGTAGTTGGTTCTTAGTGCAGATTTTCCACTGTGTAATCTATGTAGCTGAAACAAATAGTTTGGCCTCCTGGTGCCCCTAAGTCACTGCAGGACTGTCCCTTGCAGCATCGGGGGTGGGCCCTCATCAAGAAGGTACCAGGTTGCCCTGGTATGGCTGGATGTATGTGGCACATGCTAAATGAGATGAATCATTTTAGGCTTTAAAAAACATTTCCACAGCTGTGACAGCAACCAAAATGTCACTGCACTTGGGGAAGTCTTAATAAGAGCACCTCAACAGAACTGAAGGACCAAATTTAGGCATCTTTTACAGAGTCAGACAGGAAAAGGAGGAGCAGGGACTGATGTTACTGATAGACACTCAGACTTTGAGGATGTGGCTTCAAACCCTTCCAAAGCTATCCAGTGCTACCTTGGCATGTGCTTGCAGCCTGTGTGCAGCCAGAGGAAATATTGTGAGATAGGCAAAAACATCTCTACAGCAAGCATCTGTCCCTCTAGCTCAAGCAGGAGCATAAACTCAAGTATGTCCCTCTAGCTCACCAGAGCATGTTGTTGAATTCAGAAAGAAATCACATCCCTGTGCATGTTCTCCCACCAGATCCATGCCCAGGACTTGTGAAGACTTGGGCATTTTCTCCTGCCTGTCTTATAGGAGAGGAGGCAGCAAAAGAAGACGTGTAAGGACCCTTCACTGCAGCAGGGAGGAGTGTAAGAACATCCTCAGCTGCTCTTCAGGCTAGTCACTGACAACATGCTCTCAGAATTCTATTCACACCGTGTCAGAAGACCCAAGAGCTTCAGTGGCACAATTTGGGGGCATAAATGCATGAAAACTCTCCTGAGAACTGACAAGATTCACACTCACTCTGCAACATATGACTGAAAATTTAAGAGAGGTTGGAACACCTCTGATTCAAAAATAACTGTCAAGGATGCAGCATACTCAGAATGAAAAAATATAAATTTTTTGAACTCCATTCTGACAAAAGGCCAAGACAATAATGACTCTAATGAGGCAGAAAACATCTAGGAATGAGGCTTGGCTGCTTCAAATAGTATGTAAGGCAGATCAAGGCAGACCATATGTTCTGCTAGAATAAAACATATGCTTTAAAGGACAAATGATTCATGAAGGTTTGGTTAAGTGGGAAACATCATGTGCAGGTACAGAAGTTCAGGATGCTGCTACTACAAGCAACTGTCGGGGGAAATCACAGCCCAGTACATTATCTGTACCCAGGGGTAAAAGAGAGGACAAAAAATACCAGAGTTGGGGTGGCAGTATTGCAATCCAGTTTCTGAATATATTAACATGAAAAATACCACATTACAGGAACTCTTGATATTTACAGAAATAATCTTTCCATTAATCTTCACTTGATTATAGTGACCGTTTTCATAACAAGAAAAGCTCTATCTCTGATGTGCCACGTAGCACAAGAAATAATAGATTCAGCCTTAAAGCATGCACAGCTAAAGATGAATAACAAATTTTGGAGAGAACTATACATCATCCATGATGACAAACAGAAAGCTAACAGAGTGGACAGAAGGCAGATCCAAAGTAACCAATGTCCATAGCTCATCTTTAAAGATAAGCCGTGGCATTGGAATTTAAGGTACGAATGGATCAGAGCTGACTCAATAGAGAGTAACAGTTTAGTTACCTGTACTACTCACTTGCTTTCTTTGTACAAGATAAAAGAAAAAAGTGCCCTGGGAGGTAAGGGAGGCGGGGAGGCCTAAAATCAGCAGTGACTTCAGGAGCAGGCACATAGCTCTGGCAGGTTTCTCTGACTGTACTGAGCCATGTCTCGTGTTGTTAGAGCCATGAGTAGCTCGCATACAGGGAGCATTGCAAGTGCCAGGATCTGCATATCTGAATTTCTCTCCTTGCGATATGATTCATCCCTGCAATCACAGATGTCTAAATGCCATTTTTAGACATCTTTATGCCCCTGAGACATCTGCATGGCATTGGAGACATCATACGGTCAAACAAGGCAGAGATCTCCTGGGGTTTCCAAGTAAGCACAAGAAACTTACAGTCACGCAACTGAATCCTCCTCAGAGCATCTTCCTTGTACATTTTACCCAGGCACTATTCTTCATCATGTGCTCAATACAGCTCATCTATCTCATTTTTGATAGGCATCTTTCTTTTGGACAAAAAAACTCCCAAAACCCTGCAACATCTTCCACAATGAAAATATGTTTATTCTCAGAGGATAATAAACTGTCCATCAGTCAAGGCCACCTGATCCAAACAGGTCCTTTCCCAACCAGGCTTTCTCAGACAATACTAAGCCAGACCTGAGCAGGTGGCTGGAGAGCTGAACTTTTCAAGTTCATTTTATAGGCTAAACATGTCATTTTAATGCCTCTGATGTGGCTGTGTTTTGTCCAGTGCATAAGCAACATCCTGTCTCTGGCACACACGGGCAGACCTCCAAGGCACCATAGGTTCACAGTCCTGATTTTTGTTTATGGTACTTTTAAGGACAGAGCCTTGTGGCACAGAAGCCACCACTGTATTTCAGCTGTTTTAGAGGCCAAGATGTGACATGGAGGTTTTTAATGTTCCTTATGCTGTAGCAAGATCCCCAAGGCTTGCAAGGGAAGAGGCTGCACTTGCATTTATTCTGACCACACTGTGACTGACTTCAGAGAGTGTTGGAAGGACGTGACTCTCTCTGAGTGAAGAAAAGCTCATGAGCAAACTGAGCTGGTCCAATTAATACAGAGTACCCTGCCCTATCTGTGGTTTCTGAATTAGACCCTAGGAAAAACTGATAGTTTATCTGTAGGTAAATATGCTCAGTTAAACTCCCCTTTTTTCTACAAGAATTCTCTCTCCTATAGTGCAGTTATTTGCAAACTAGCTTAAACGGCTCATTCACTCTCAAAGCCTACTTATGGGAGAAGAAAGGAGATTTATTTGCCCTTGATAAAAGAAGTACATTTATGCTGGAATGACAACGCATGACTCTTGTGCTATGCAAGGTGAGTCAGTGCCCTCTGAGGAGGCTTTCAGCTCCAGATGGTGCAAGAGCTACATGACAGCAAGGACTACTGGTCTGACCTGTAGTCAAGGAGGAACCTCAAATGACATTGTTGCAGTGGGATAGGAGGAGGAGAATGTGATGTGTCTTCAGAGGAGGAAGTACCTGAGGGCAATATTTAGGGCAGGTGTACCCTTATTACAGGTGTACCCAACAGCAGCTCACAACAGGCAAGATCATCGTGGGCTTTACCTGCAGTGCCACGACCCAGTCCAGCATGGTCAGTTGCACTGGGGACCTGGAAAAAAACATTTTGCTTCTCTAGAAATAATTATTGTTCGCCATGCAAAGTCTTCAGTATGTGGTAATTAGCAGCCGTCACCTGTTATGCAGCTCCTAGAAAGGCCCACCTTCCACCTGCTGGTGCAGATGGGTTGATAAGGTGAGCTCAAAATGCTTCTCACCTTGAAAATCCAGTGCTCCTTCAGCTGTCTATGCAAATAGCATCACACTACTGCCAAGGCTGCTCCTTTCATCTCCCCCAGCAGCAGCTTGGGATACTTGCTTGAAAATGTCAGCGCTAAGAGGACTCAGGGATGGGGTGAGTGACATGTTGGGTCTCAAAGTGTGCATGGAGCAGGAAAATGGGGTAGCAGTGTAGAAAACAGAAGAGCTTTTTAAGCAGACAGCAATGGGTTTGAGGATGGACAGAAACCTGAAAAATGCGGCTGCTGTGCAAGGCACATCTCAGAAATGCCCTGATAGGATGTTTGAAATTAAATTGCTTTGATGGCAACTAATCAATCCACATGGCTGGACCATTGTTACCAAACGGTAACTTCAACTTCTTTTCTTATTGCATTCTTTCATTTTAATTACTAAATGTACCATTTGAAACATAGAGAAGGAACATTTAACTTGACAGAATCTCTATAAGCACAGCTAGTTATGAGGCTAGACATTAAAATATTGACAGCTGCTGATAAATATATACATATTATTACAAGTAACAAATAGTTTTTAACAGCTTCGTACAGTGGGGTTTATGATGACTAAGATTGGTGCATTCATACTGATAAACACACCTCTATTGCTTCAGGAGAGATAGACACTAGACATTATATTATTTCATATATAATAATTTTCTCCTCCCTCTCTGGAACAGAAATAGTTCATAGGTAAGGGGTTATAGAAAGGAGTTGTAGCTAGTGATACTAATAAAGCATTCAGAGACCACAACTACCCTGAAATGCAGTTTGAGCCACGTTAAGGCCACCACTGCACCTCAAAGGAAGAAAAATCATTTACTTTTCTTCTGTGCTATAGAGAAGATTTACATTTGAAAAAAAACTATTACTTGAGTTCAAAACTTTCAGGCAATCTCCAGTCAGTTTCCTTGCCACAATATCTGATACCACTGCAAGTTTCAGCACACACATCTCCTAGTAACTACACTACATTTAAAAGATCTTTTAAGGGCAGAGCTCACCACCACAGAGTGCAACGCAGGGCTGTGCACCCATCACAGAGCTTCTGGCTGGAGAACACCATTTGCTCAGCTTGCAAGCAATGCTCATTAGCATTTGCAAAGTCCTGAGTATGTTCACAGGGTTCAAAAATTATTTGGATTAATAAAACCCAAATCACCTCCCACACATGGCAGTGCAGAGCACAACTGGGTCACTAGATCTCCAGCGTGGATTCTTAAGTAATTATAAGTGCATGTTTAAGAGATTAAGTAGCACTATCCAAGGATTCAGAAGGATTTTAAATGCTGAGATATTTATCAGGTCAAATATATATATAACTCTTGATTGTTTTCAGTGAGGGATTAAATGCATGCAAAATCTTTCTCTAAGGTAGCTTCAGCTACAGTTCGAAATGAGGTAGTCTAACAAATGTATTTAGGACAATGAAAAAAAATAAAAGAAATCCACGTGTGGAAACAAGACCAAACGCTTTATTCAGAATCCTTTGAAGAAAAGTCTCTTGTGTTTTTCAATCAGCAGTGTGCTGGTGCAAGTGCTGCATGTTCATAAAGTATTAGTACACCCTTTCTTGCACTGAGGTCCCTCTGGCATTGGGTAAGTTAAGCAATTGCTGGTATCAAATTAATTCATTGATTTCCACTGGTAACAAAGTTACTGCATCTTAAATTACAGATAAACAATTCCAACAGAGCAGAGAAGAAAATGAATAAATGTATCTTATTAAAAAAACCAAACAAACATCAAACCACAAAAAAACCCCAAACAAACAATAAAACGAAGTAACCACGCCCGAGCAATTGCAAAGGTAAGATGTATAGATCAGCTGAATAACGATTAGAATATTTTAGCATTTTTAAACCAGATAGATGAGCATGTGTTTACTTAATGTGGCTCAGATGTACTGTGGTTCAGCAAACATCATATAGCTAAGGAGAAGGCTGAACATCTTAATGTACTCACTACTGCACAATAATTAAGAAGAAATAATTTGCTGCAACTGCAGCTCGTGCTGGACAACCTCTCCTATTACCTCACTTTAGAGCTACTTGTAGTTTTACTTTATTGAGGTGGTGAAGCGAGCTCTGGTTGGAGCAAGCAGAATATACCAGCTCTTCTTTTTTAAAATGCTCTGATTTTCTTCTCTAATCCATCGCTAAAAGGCACAAATTTACCTGAATAGAACTTAAACTTGGATGCCCGCCTCCATTTGTGGTAGGTTTTGAAGGTGACAGGGAAGAGGATAAAACACATTTTAAATTGTCCTGCCTTCAACCTGCAAGAGACTGGAGCACTTTGCAAGAAAAAGGACAACTTCCTGGGGGCAGTCGAGATCTTTCAGTGATTCCACATGCTACATTTCTCTGAGAAAAGGCTTGCAGGTAGAATGTTTGCCAGTCTTCACAAGGACTGACCAGGGAGTTGGGGTCTTGGGTCGTCCTCCTGGCTCTGCCTCTTCCATGATTGGTATCCTTAGGCAAGTTCCTATCAACTCTGAAAGATTTAATTTCCTTGACCTTGAAGGGTGATTGACTTCCATTATGAAAAGTTTTACAAAGTGGGATTTATATTAGCTTTCTATAACTAGTCTAGGTCAGGGAATCACACTCAGACAAAGCAGAAGAAGTCCAAAGGTAAGGAATAGAAAATTATCAGAGGTCTTTGAAAGTATGGCGTGGGAAAAAGCTGAAGCACATGGATTGATTCATTTCTACAGAAGGGAAATGAGATGAGACATGACAAGAGTCTTCAAATATGTATTAGGCAGAAACAATTCTCTGCATGTGTATCGGGCAGAAGCAATTCTCTGCATCCTCTTCATATAGAACAAGACAAGCAGGTTTAAACTCTTGCAAAAGAAATATAGGTTGGACGTCATGAATTATTTTCAAAAAATATAAAAGAAACAAGCTTTCTAGTCAAGGTCCATCCTTTACACATGTGGTAAATAGTAGAGAAAACCTGCCCCAAATCATGCTTAGTATTACTGATCACCTGTCAAGAGCAAGGACTTCTCACCATGCTGCCCTGTTTTCAGTGATCCTACATCTCTGATCTCCCTGAGAAAGCTTTGTGAAATGCCTTACAAATATTCATTACCCTTTCTTATTGGAAAAAGTATCTTACCAAATATGGTCTTTTCTGGCTGCATTCTGGCTATACTTTTACTTCTGCGCTAGAGTATAATACACATTAGGACCACGTTTCTAGGCTCATGTCTTGTGGTCTATATGAAAGCATCTTTAATGTCTAACTTCCACCTTTGCTATTTTTTTATTAGCTTGTTCTAATTTCCCTGCAGTTCACATGATGCAGTTCTCTCTTTTCCCTGCGCAATTTTAACAGGGAGGCAGCTTGGCTGCTGGTTCTGTAAAAAGTCACCCATGGGACTAACTGAGCTCCAAGAAACTGTTTAATAAATTTGAATACTTTGATATGATAAACGCCAAAGCCAGCTTTACAGAAATGAAGGACTATATCTACTTCACTGCTGAAACACGCCCGTGGAAGTTCTCTCTCAACTCAGGAAGTCTGGAGGGGACATCATTGCATCATATAAAAGCATAAATGTTCCTAAAACTTTCCCCAAGGAAGCAGAGCTTTTTTCCACTGGAGCTGAGAACAAGTGGCTAAGTGTGACATTTGTGTCAGAACACTTCAAACAAGGTCTCAAAGCATTATCATGCTCCCCCTGACATGGTTTTGGTGAACTTCTCTTCCAGTGCATTGTTCCCACAGCTGGTGGCCATTTTCCCTGTCATGGTCCCAGAAAGCCCATCTCTGGGTCTCAGACCAATTATCCTGGGACACAGTAGGTTCAGAGAGCTGGAAGCACCCTTATATATATATATCCCGCATAAACCTTCCAATATGCTCCAAGATGGCTCATGTGAAAGCTCCTCCTTTTTACAAGGCAGTGATAACAACACTTGCCTGCCTCACAACAGTTTTCTGGAAGAAAACCAATTATTATTTACCAGCAGCTTTCAACAGAAATTTCTTTAGAAGTATCAGTGTATTAAATTGCACTTAAGAGCC
Source organism: Cnemophilus loriae (assembly GCA_013397755.1). Classification (NCBI taxonomy): domain Eukaryota; kingdom Metazoa; phylum Chordata; class Aves; order Passeriformes; family Corvidae; genus Cnemophilus; species Cnemophilus loriae. The sequence goes on from VZTF01000426.1 coordinate 181,227, forward strand.
AAAAAATTGACTGAACAGGTTTGTCCACCAAAAATTAAGGTTTCAGTGTCTAGCCATATCATGCAACACAGAAATGCTAAAATCTGTCACCACGCTGCATCCCTTCAGCCAGCAGGAAAGTGCAGGCAATTTCTACAGAACCAGTGGAGCTGCTACTAACACTACCATATGGAGAGGCTCTCCATATTTCAGCTAACTGGAGCTCTTTAAGCAGCTCTAAATAGATTAACCTTCAAGTGTTGAATAATCTGTTGTGGGGGCTTTTTTAAACAAAAGTGAGATATTTGAAAACGTAGGTTGTTTTTTATCTGTTATTGTTGGAGTTCCCACTTGCAGTCACAGTGGAAACACCTTGTTCCCAAGTTCCCTGGATGATATGAATTCCCAGCTGGTGCTGCAGCAGACTGCTGGAGACCTCTCCTTCCAAGGTATACAGCGCTGACTAGACCTTATGAAGCCAATGAAAACAATTATTCAAGTTAGTATGAGTGCAAGTGATCCTTAAGCCCTTAATCACTCCCTGTACTTGTACTGTTTAATTCCCACGCACCACTCTGAGTTCTTGGAGCGTCTGTCCTGAAGCCCTGTGCTGAAAATCCCCGTGGCTCATGGACAGCTTAGGACTCCTGATGCAGGGTGGGTGCCAGGGCCACCCCCAGCTAAGCCATCCCTTCCCATCTCTCAGTACCTGCAGATTGCTCTGAAAATTTTCATACCCTGTATCCATTTCCTTTGAACCACTACCAGAAAAATTGCTTCATCTCCAGGACAAGACTGCAAAAGAAGAAGTGTAAAACCTAAAGCTCCCCAGCCCTCACCAGACGAACAGCAGTTTATATAAGGTGACTCATTACTGTATCTTTGCTAAAATGCTGCCAGAACTGAATAGTTAAAAATGTGCTAAGCAGAATAGAATGCGACGAAAGTCCAATGTCAACTGCGGCTTATTTATCTTCAGGTTTGCAAGCTAATGCTGAAGAGAAGTTAAATTTAAATAAATTTATTCTAAGTGTAACCAAAATGCTGTAAATAACGTACCACTTGATATGCAGGAATATGCACTACATATTGGGGGACATAAAACACACTAAGTGCTGTACCAACCTAGTTTGTTTTACTGCAGTAGGCTCCTACATCTCATGTCCCACTCTCGAGGCAAGGTTGTATTAACATTATCAGGTCCAATGCCAAGCCAAGGACAGGGATCAAGAAAGTTAAGAGTGTTTGGTTCCCAGCTGTGCTCCTGGCTGCGGCGGGACCCCCAGATTCCGAGCGCTGCAGCTGCGCAAGGTGAAACGGCCAAAGGCACCAGCAGCCGGCTCCTCGCCCCCACACTCACAGGCAGAGGCAGCAGCATCTCGTTAGCCACAGGCAGAATTTGTGCACGCTCACAGGGCTGATGTGACTGAGCACATTGTCCACCACAATTGGTTCGTCCAGCCCGAGCTGCCAATGTGAGATGCCGGCACACCTAGCCTGGCTCCAAGTGACAGGGCATTATGTCAAGCAGTGGGAGGACCTCAACCTCTTTACAATCCACACCATAAAAAACATCTAAAACCTCCAGCAGAGCTTCCTTCCCCAGAAAACTTCCCTCTGAAATACCTATACAGTGAGGTAAACTTTCAAACAAGCAAGCAGAATTTTCCTGGAAGCATTATCAAAGCTAATTATATATGCATTTCATTAGTTAATTACAAACTGCAAAAAAAGCAGGGTGAAGCTTTGTGTCTGCTGTAGTCTGCTGAGGCAAATGTTACCACAATTCTCATTTAGCACCAGTCTTCCAAATCATCACTGGGTGCCATGCAAGTGATGTGAAGCACCCATAACAGAGGGAGTTCCTTATCTAAAGCCATGAGAGAAAGCAGCAAAACAGAGATAGCCCACAGGCATGTTGGAATCGAACACTAACAGAATGACCACATTTTAAGAACTATAAATAGGCATTATAACGTATATTAGCAAGATAATCACTCCTAATATCTGGCTATATGGGCAGGGAATAAGTCATAAATGGACCTTGCTGCTTTGCTTCAACCCTGCCAAGGAGCTTCCCACCACCCTGGAAAAATGCAGAAGCCACCTTATGACAGCTGCTGAGATATCACTTAGGGAAACATTCACCATCAACCCAAGTAAAATGAAAAACAAAATCAAAAATTACAGTTATGAAACTGTGAGCTCCATGAAAAAGCCAGTCTGATTTAAAATATACCAATGTTTGATGTTTTAGACTAGTTTTACTAGTTGGGCTTTTTTTAAAACATGATAGCTGGCATGCTTCAAAGTGGGGAATACCAAATGAATTGTAGCTGCAAATTGTTTACCATGACAGTCCACAGTTTTATCTTCCAGCTGTGACTGATAGCAAGCTTCTATCACTTAGTGAGCTGCTTAGAGGCTTTTTTCAATTAATCTGAATTTTTTATCTGCAGGTACTTTTGATTCACACAATGGGTAGAGAGATGACAGTTCAGGAGTGCACACATTCCCCGAAGCCATCACAACTGAGCTCCAAAGCAGGACTGTTGGTAAGCCATGAATAATTCAGTACATTTCTTAGAGCAGCTATCGCTTTGCCAAAGAAGTAGGACTGACTTTTGCACACAAGAGACAGTTTCTTAGCATCAGCTTTTTTCTTTTAAATTTTCTTGCTTCTTTCTTTCAGGTTTAAGCTTTTTTAAACGACACCTTTTTAAACTACATCTTACCCATTTTTAGAACATACTTCCAAACTATTCTTTGGAAGGCATACAGAGACCATGACGCTACCTCTTATTCTTCTTTCCCACACAGTTTGACAGTGTACAGGCCTGTTCTATATCTAAATTTACAAGCTGTGACAAGTGATAAATATCCTAATTCTAAAACGCTATTGTGTACCTCTGAGACAATTAAAATTCCTTAGATACCTAGATGCAGTACATAATACATTTAGTCAACATTAGAACATGTCAGAGGAAGAATGTTTTATCCCAGGACACATCCAAGCATCTAAAAATAGGCCTTCAGTTTAAATAAAAGTATTGTAATAACATTCATTGGGAAATCCCCTTTCCTCAGATTACAAAAGTAATATTAATTTGTAGATTGTCTCATGTGCAGTAAGAACTGAGCAAAAGAGTTTATAAAAAGCATCAAATAAATTATATGATTATATAATTATATAAATTCTCTTTTTTAGGAGAAAAATTCTAGTTAAAAGTGATGCATTTGTAATTCTCTCATTTAAACCCAAAAAATCATACCATACACTTGAGGGCACAGACTGAACTCCAGCCCACACTATTGCACACAATTTAGCACCAGGGGAAGACAATACAAGGGTTTCTGAGGTTTGGCCATAAGATGTTTTGATCGAGACATGATTTTATTCAAAACTCATAATTCCTCCCTCAGTTTTGCTTAGTTTCTCTGGAGGTTGTGCATACCTTTCCAGGAGCGGCTGGCGGGACCACAGTGTAACTACAATGTGTGATAGACAGGAAGTTAACCACTGACTAAACTTAAATATTACACTATCAGGGCACCAGAAATGCACACTGTTTCTGAGATGCATGGCAGTGGTAGGAGACAAGTCACTCCTTCTTTTACTGTATTGCTTCTCTGTTTTTAGTGATGAGGTAGAAGGGCGTCTCCTGACTCTTCTCTGCCAATTAGAAGCTATTTTCTTTCTTTGTGGTAGTTTAATTAAGGACTATAATGGAATTAATCTTCTTAGAGAGGCTTACTTTAAGTAAGAAAACAAATAGAAAAGACTGGTGGCATGTTCAGCTGGAGAAAGGTTTGTGATGTGCAAAAACTAAATGACCTGGCCTTGTTTTGTGTCACCAAGGTCCACTGTGTAGCTATTAGTGTTGCTAGAAGTTGCTGCTGGCATCAGTCCACCGGCTGGCCAGTGTATGCATCATCTCCATTGCGTTCTGCTAGGCAGTTTTTACCTTTTTACACAGAAACACACACTGCTCAATGCCTAATAGCCCAATCCAGATAGTATGCACTAAAATAACAGAGCACCCTCATGACTGCTTAGTAAATCAGCACACAGTGGGTGACGTGCCCCATTCTGAGACAAACCCCACCGACGCATGATCCGATGTCGAGGTTTATATGGGAACACTGCCAACTCTTCCAACAAGGTCCAGTTCCCACCTCTGAATCAGAGCACTTTATTCTCTCATCCTAAATGTTCATATTTCTGCAAAGTATTTCTGACTGCGTAGCCATCTCCGGAAGTAGTGATGGCAACTTACACTGTCTCAAGACAGATGAGCAGATCATGAAGTTGGGAAAAGCATAAATTAAAGATTTACACCACGTAGCCCAGCTTAATTGACTCCTTGCCAGAGGGAACAGAGAGTCAAAGGCTTGTTTGAAAACCAGAGAAATGCCAGCAGCTTTCTCCTCCAGCCACATTAACGCCACAGGTAGACCCTTAAAGCCACCACAAGGGAAACATGCTACCATTTCTTGGGCTCATCTCCAAGGGACTGAACTTTTGCCACTGCTGATGGTGGGATCACTTATGCCTCGTGTGCCAGCAGCCCACACTGGCTGATAACTCCCACCCTGGAGGAAAATACTGTTCAATTGTTCCTGTTTTATTCAGCTTAGTGTTCTTGGTTGGAGGGTCTCGGTCATTTTTCTGCCAGTGGTGGTTTTAATCATTTCAGACTTCAGTCAGCTTTCTTCTAGCATTTAAATTAACTTTGGAAATCCCAAGTTGAAAGTTCAGTTGAAAGTTGAGGTGAGTCTCACACCTGTCACAAGACAAAGAACCACAACATTCTGAGCTGTTTACAGCCTCTTGTAATCTTGTCCAGGCCTCTAGAGATTGTCAAGCAGCAAGCCGGAAAGAAAGGCTGTTTAAACTGCAGTTTTCAAGTTCTTGGATCACAACTAACAGGCTTGTGGCAATAATGAAAGCTGCAAAAGATGCTGTTCTTTCTTTTATTTCAGATATGCTTAAGAGCACCTGGAAGACTTACATAAATGACCTCAATTTTAACCTGTTTGGACTAGTTTAGTGTGATGGAAAAAATGTCATAAGTGATATTCCAGTCCAACCTCTACATGGAAAAAGTTTTTCCTCTAAAAATAGTGCTGCACTCTTTTGGCTGTAACACTTCTCATGCTACTAAATTAGAATTCACAAGTCTTCTGCAGGATTCCTAATGGGATCAAAGATTAGAAACATCTTTGAAGTTTGTCTTCCTTTGCTCCACTGTTAATACGTACCTGCACTAATCCACCACGGTTCTCCTCAACTAATCACTCACTGTCCTTCCCAAAAGGGACAGTTTACAGGCTTTTTCCAAATCCCCGTTTGTTTGTGTTCATTATCCACACTTCATTTTGCAAGAGCATACCATTTTGTTAATTGATTTTTCATGTGCTATGAAGAGAACAGTTTCGTTTTCTGAAACCTTTTGGTCTAAATGCGATTTGCCAGTAATATTTACAGTACTTATAACTTTGGTCCTGTTTATTGCTGGTAAGGCAATTGGATTAAACTGTGTGTGTGACAAATTCACAACATTTACTTTTGACTACAGCTATTAATAATATGATTCCAAGGAGATCATCTCAGTTTCACTTTTTAAATTTGGTCCTTGTTGAAAGAGATCAAAGAAACACTGAACCTCAAGCTTATTTGCTTCTTGTTTAGGAAAACAAGCTAACAGCCTCGCTGGCCCTAAGCAGAAATCACACAAGGGAAAACATAATTTAAAAAATCCTTTCAAAATTTACATAACTCAACACTGTGACACAGGTATTTTTCTTTGTCTCACTGTGACTCAAAGGTGGCTCATAACTACCATATCAAACTTCTTGTTTCTTAAAATTAATACTTATTTTTTGGGGGAAAAAAGTTATCTTTGGAAGAAAGCCTATTATCACAGAGTCTGTAATGACTTTTGTCACTGACAGTAATTGGTTCAGTCAGGCAACTGCTTGATTTACTTAAAGATTTCAAAGCCAGAATGCCTCACTGTGCTCACTGGCTTCAACCTCACAGACAATACAAAATGCAGAATTGAACCAGAAGCAATATGTGGTGCTTTTTGAAGATGTATCTTTATGGAGTTGAATACATCTAGATTACCACAGACTTGAATTTCAGACAGCAGGAAAACTGCACATGAAGTCAATTAACTACTCCAGTGATGAGCCCCATAGCTAGACATCCAGAATTAACCCTTTTAAAATATTGATTTATAAACTGAAATGAAACACATGAGAGGGACATGGTGAAGAAGAAAGTTTCTCAAAAGTCCTTCAAGGTCATACTTCATTAGTGGGAGACTATGAGGATTTTAACTGTGATTCCATTAGAAGGCAAGGAAAAAAAAAGGAAAAATTGGGAAAAAAAAAAAGAAAAAAGAAAAAGAGAAACGGATGAGCTCTCATTTCTTCAAAGCTTTATTCCTTATATTTTCTCTGGGCTAAATTAAAAGATTAATCCATTTCAATGAATACCCACAGGGTTCACTTCTAAACGAGTATTTCCCCCCTCAACAGATAGAATGGGAAGATTAGAGCATGAAAACGAGACAATTTATAGTGAGTTTTCTGGTCTTCAGAGAGGTTTTAATTTGGATATGACAGACATGTTCCAGCTGCTGCTTGTCTTCATATTTTCAAAAGGACATTTTAAGTGCCACTGTTCCAAGCGCTGAGTGTCCCCAGAAAGATGAGCGTTGTGCTTGTGCCTGTTACTGGCTCTGGACTGACTAAGGCTTTTCCCCAGACTGTAAAATTCACACTCCACCATGAGCTCTCTTCTTCCTCATGTCTCTCTCACATCCCTATCAGAGCGGATACCCTTCAGGATCACTGAAGACTAGATGTTTTAGAAAACGTGATATAAGGACTGAAAAAAAAAGTTATTTTGGAAATGGCTTCACTGCTTTCTTTGTATCCTTCTAACAAATTAATGAAGTTCATCATACTGCAATCAGTAAAGTAGCCATGATCTCCTATTGACCAGTGAAGCACAAAATCAGCCACAGGACACCTTTAAAATAAAGAAGGGGCTGATGAAACCTCCCAGTATAGGGGTACCAAGCAGGTTGCCACAGTAGCTACATTCACAAGACTGATCATTGAATCAACATCTTCCCACAGAGTTAATGGACAGAGACACCTCGGGTCTCTGTAATGGGAATAATCTAATCCTGGGGCAATGCACTGCCTTCTCCAGTGAAACTGGTGTCTGGCAGCCTGGTGTGCAAGTGGTTTGAACTACTTTTTACCCTCTGCAGATTAAACACTAAGAGTCGCCGTGACTAAATTAGGTGCACTTAATCGGTCAAATAATCCTGTGTGGAAATGGGCCAGGAAAGAGGATTTGTCACTATCTGTTTCTAACTTGTCGTCCCGTTACCCAGTACATGCGCAAACATTTGTACTCTCCCACCCCATTTTACGGACAAGAAAGTGAGGTAGATAATTCGAGCCACTTTTTAGAAACCAGACAGAAATAAGTGCCAAAAACTGGAACTGGAGCTGCCAGGTCTGAGCCAGGACAATTTTAGAAAACAGACACAGAATCTCCCACAACGGACTTCTTACACTAAAACCTCAGATTTTATATGGCACTTTATAACAATAACAAACATGATGATTAAGCACTCGAGTTGAGCTGGCACGAGAGCTTGGCAAAATTCTTTTAACAGTTCTTCTCTCATAAAAAGCAAGCTTTGCAGAATCCAGAGTTTCATGGATTTCTTCAGTTTTGACAAACTTAAGCTCAGCAAATCTGAAACCCCTTTAAATATTTCAGGTTGGCATCTTCATATAAAAGTCGTTCCTCATTTCCAAACCAGCTTGATCTTCCTGACTCTACTTTTTCATTACAAGCGGTGGTGAAGATCCTCCCAGTGTGGAACTGCTCCCCTCTGCTGTGTGTTCTGATGGGTGGGGGAAGAGGTAAGAATGGAGATAGCGAAGGCATTATCTAAGCTATTAAAATAATATCACATTTACAAGCACCATATCTAAAACCCCCTGAAATGAATAGACAACTTATAGTTCAGCACCGTTGTTTCAATCTCTGCAAACAGAGAGAAACCTCTGTGCCCAGACCCCCAAGTAATTCTTTGAATGTTTTTTTCCTCCCATCATTAGCAACTAGAGAATGAAAAGCAAATGCTGCTAAGTAAAGGCAGCTAAAATGTCTTATAGCCCTTGCTCTTCCTGGCTAGCATTCTGCACTTTTCCAGAAGCTTCACCTCACAAAGCTGAGAATCTTAATACTGTTCTATTTTAGTCCTATTCACAGTTAAATGATGGCATAAAGTGATTCTTCCATCAAGGCATTAATATCAGAACAAGATCAGAAGGAAAAAAAAATTGAATTTGTCATGTAGAAAACTGAACAGAAAATCAGTCATAGAAATATGATTGGAATGTATTTCCATGCAGGAAATTCTTTGTATTTACATAATACTTATGTATTTAAGAACAACTTGTATACCTATCTACCATGTGACAATTTTGAACATTCTACCCATTTTGGAGGCAATTAGGCATCTATTCAAGGCTTCTGTGCTCACTTGAATTTCCTCATTTCTCCACCCACCTGGATCTGACACTTTGACATTTTTGCTTATTAGAATGGTAATTCAACATTTAGCAAGGCCAGGCAATGCAAGGTCAAAAACCAGTGAGAAGTATGTATATTGAAGACAGGATCATGGAGGTTTACATCAATAAAACATGCAGTTTCATTTTTCTATAATTTTTAACAAAACAATAGCTGTCATGAGACACTAAAACAAGTTTTGAAATATTCATCACGATTTTCTTGTTCAGTCTCAAAATAAATTGCTTCAGCACTCAGAGCTGTGGGTAGGTATTGAATAGCATTATGTCTTTTAGTCTAGCACGTTGACAGAGAAGAATTGCCTCTAACACCATGCTATTGTTCTATTTGAAGAATCTTAAGCAACAATGATTTCATCACTTGAGTTGGACGATTATTTAACAGACTAGTAGACCTTATGACTATGAAGTATTTCCCGATATTATACTGACATTTTTCCATTTCCTGAACTCATAGCAGTTAGCATACCTTAACTCATTCTAAACAATCCGCTCTTCTTCCAATCCTCCACACACCAAATTCTTCCGCAGTGCTTGACAAACTCTTTCCCATGTGGTACTTACAGCATGTTACAGTCTATGCTGATGAAGTACATAAAGCTAATTACGTGAGCATGACATTCAGCTGACCACTCAAAATCCAGACACAAGCGAGAGAAATCTAAGACCCTCAAACCAGTAAAACAGAAGGTACAGTTTGAGCATCACGTTACCTCACTGACGAATGACAAGATAATACTGGGAACCACATCCCACAACTGTGGGCCTTTGGTGGATGCTGTGAACATCTCACGCAAATTTTTTCAGAGGCAGACACAGGGAAAGCTTCCATATAGTGCATTTAAAATTCTGAGGGAAAATATACACAGTTAAATATTTCGTTACAAGTTGCTTAATTTGGAAGTTTTTCTTTATGTTTACGCAATTGTTTCTCTCCACTCCAAATCATAGTAGTTTCAACCTTAACATGACCACTAGCCATTCACTTTTTCTCATATTTTGCAGAATACATTCACACTCCTCTTAGACTGAAGTGTCTCAGTTTTTCAGTTCTAGTCAATTTAGACTGTAAGAAAGCAACAAGTTTTTAAACATACAAACCCCCGTTTTTTAAAATAAAGAATAATGGTTTGAAATATCAGGCATTTTTTTTAAACCTCAAAAGTAGTACACCAGAGCCAGGGCTAAATTTGAATTTTTCAGGTAATCTTCAACAAAAATATTAGTGGACAAACCTATCTGTGCCACAGAACAAATCTGTGGAGTACTGATAGCAGGACCTGGAGCTGAGCCTCAGCCTGGGCTTTCCCAGATGTCCCAAAGGTGTCAGGCCATGTGGCTTTGCCCAAGCAGAAAACCTCATGTGGGCCTCGCTGCACTGCGGTATAGAGCTGCTCTGATGCGGGAAACCATGGGATGAGAGGTGTGGAAGTGGCAGGGGGAGCTGCAGGCTCCACACTGAGTGGAGAGGAACATTAGTAGCAATGAAGCATGGACACACCGCACATCCCCACTTCAACTGATACAGAAAACTCTCACTGCCTCCACTTCTCCGAGTCGTTTGGTTCAACCACAACTGCCCTTGTCCTCCACATCAAATGAAGAGCTCACCACCTCGAACCATTTAACCATTTCATTTTGAGCAGGGCAGGACAGCCAGTGGTGATCCATGGTGAGCTTGGCTTCTGACATTGCACCCCACCTCCTTCAGCAAGGTGAGAAGCTGCATTATGTGCCACCATCATCATGAGTGGGCTTTGCGGACCCTGGCTTCCTTGTGTGCAAACCACAAGTTACACACAGACACCAAGAAGTGGATTTTAAATGGCTAAAACAGACTAGTGACCCTGGCTTGCAGGTCGGCTCCCTACCACAGAAGCTGGCGAGATGCTGAGCAGTGTGGATACCAGAGCTGCCCCTTCAGCCTAAACACAAAACTGGGGAGGCCCTCATAGGAGCAGAGCCTCATTACGACTGATCTAGATCAGCAGCTGGTGGCATGGCTGTCACAGCTGGCATGTTATTGGCAAACAGCAGCCTGGCTTATATCCACAATCCTGGGATGGAACTCCAGGAGAGACCCGACAACAAGCAGACAAGTGCTGAGCAGCCTGTCCCGTCTCACCATGGGAAAAGAGCACAGTTCCAGCGCTTCAAATCCATTTAATTTAGTCAATCTGAATACACAAGGTATTGCCAGGAAGTCAACCAAGAAGCACAGCACAAGCTCCGTGCACATCCAGGCTTACTGCTTTTAGAGGGGTCACAGGAAGGGGAGAAATCTGGTGAAGAACAAAGCTGCCACATCGCAGCTCCATTAACAAACTTTCCCTCAACACAAACATCACGTCTCCTTACTCTAAACAAGTGAGGTTTTACTCCCTAGACAGAGACACTAGTTGGGACTTCTGAAAAGAACTAACACCACAAGACATCTGGCAGAGGAGAGAAAAGCAAAAACAGGATCTCACCAGGGTCCCTTAAAGAATCACTGTTTACCCTAAAACACTCCGTCCCTAAAATAAACCAGTGTTTTCCTCTCACCTAGTCATAGTCATTGGCTTTTTAGTAACCTACAATATGTCATGATTTTGAAATGAGCCCCTTGATTTACAACAGTAACAGCTCTGCTATTTATAACAAATGCACACTTGTAAGGTGTTATCAACTACTTTTGTCTCCCTGACATGCAGAGATGCCACTTAAATAGAAAATTGTGTTATGTATATTTGAAGACTTCTAAAGCTAGATAATTTTTCATTTTCTACCCTACTGAGCTAGGAAATTAACAGTAAAACTTTTTCTTGCCCTCTAGGAAACCTGATTTAGTCAAAGACATGATCTCAGGTAGTAGCTACAGAATCAGCTATTTATTTAATTTAAATAAAACTGTTCTTCCAGCAGACAGTGAAGGGAAGAAATAATATGTCATGCTAAGATTCCTGAGCCAGTACTTCTCCCCTACATCCTTTCTGTGCATGTTGAAGTCCACTGCTGCTTTGTGTTAAATACACTGCGGTAGAATGGAAAGCAACTAATTTGTGCTCCCTGGGTGCTGGGCAACTAATTTAACTCTTGCTGGCACATAGACTATAAATAGAAAAAGATGGTACAGTTTCATACAGATAACATTTCCATTAAAGTTAATAAATTAACAGTAAGTAAACATTTTTTCTTCCTACCTATCTGTCCCATGAACAGGAGTCATGTTGCCTTTAACCCAAAGAAAGTAGGTGGTGTGATGACTTACCAAGGGCTGGCACCTTAAACACCAGATGTGCCCTCACCTGCTTGGCAACACATTTTCTCCTTCTCTCATCCTTGTCCAGGAGAAAGCACTATCCTTTTGGAACTAAAGAAAAGTGAAAGACTTCTGTGCTGGACAGCAGCGCATGTCACAGGAGCCACATGAGAGAGATGACCCTCGGGAAGGGCTCATTCTCCTGCTCCCACATGGAGGTGGAGAAAAACTAGACAACAGCTTCAATGAGTTTATCTAACTTGGCAGCAAGAGCAAAGTTAAAGGTGCTGTTTTTCATCAGGTGATGGGCTGAGCTTATCTCTACATGAATTCGTACAAGCAGAACACTTCCCCTGGGTAATTTTCATACCCATCAAAACTGATCATGTAATATGCACGAGCTGGTCACAACATCCTGATCCCAACACTAAAGAGCGCTACCATCTTCAGCTGAGTCAGCTGAAACCAAAGCTTCCACATCCTTCCAGTGATCAGAATGTGGTTTTATTTTTTATGGGCTTAATGTACAAAGATAATACAAAAATGCACCAGAATATAGAAATGAAATCAACTTCTTTTAAGACAACTGAAGAATCAGATGTAACTTTCTATGCCTGAGATTACTAATACTTCTTCGACAGTTTTTAAAATAGAAATCAATTGATTCAAATTTGACAGCTTTGAGTATTTTGCTTGTAGATTTATATGAACCTGTACACATCCAGTGTATTCAAGGATAGTGCTGTACCTACAGATGTCATTTTTTTCAGATTCCCACCTGAAAATGCTAAACAATATTACTTGCAGAGACGTAATTTAGATCTAATCAGATATCGGGTAGTTCTGTCCTTAACACAGGTTTTATGTAACCAAAGACTAAAAGATTACAATCCCAGATAAAAGAAAAAGTTTTCCAAAGGCATAAATGTAGGGTAAAGAAACACAAAGCAAAAGAGGTTGACTAACCTCAAAGTAAAGTTTATTACGAAATAACCAAAAATGAGCGATCAGTCCCACAGTAAAACAAGATACAAGCATGTTTGGGAGCATTGGAAAAGTTAAAAGTCCCTGCTGACATCAGTCTTTCACATTTCAATCACTCCATGTAAAGGGGAAAGAGAAAATCCTTAGGGTTTTGAACTATATTAATTGTATTTATTTTAATTAATTTCCAATTAATACAAACTGTGAAAGATTTAGGAGCCTGCAGGATCTTGTCTCTTCTGCTGCTTTATATGACCTGGTGGCTCTGTCTGCACTCCCCCTGGGCTGATACCACTGGCTTTGATATTGACACAGTTCAGGCTCAATCCAGTCTTCAAAGAAAAATGGGCATGAAAATCCCTCAATCCCCCTTTCCACTCTGAGCCCAGGGCATGCGCACGTTTCCCAAGGACTGCACAATCCAGTGGGTATTATTTTGTACTTAATAAAATTAACACCCTTTACAGAAAATAGGATTTGGAATGACATTTCTGCCATGGGATCATTCAAAGTCTGGTAGATGTACTGTGATATCAGTCCTGAGCCCTTTCATATCACCGGCATTATTTGTTCAATTTTCTAAACTAAGTTTATTATAATGAATATTAAGAAGCAGAAGAAAAGGAGATGAGAAAGACTATATCTCTTATTTTAGATAATATTTGTCGTGTTCTGCATGGGCTGCCGTTTACTTACCAAACACAGTTCACTCTGTTTATTTACAATTTCAGCTTGTAAGAAGGGACGTTCCAGGTTAAAACAAAATACAAGAAAGAATGCCTCAGGTTCACTCTTAAGAGGACTTTTTCTGTAGCAGGGAAAACAATCCCTTCACATTTAGCCCCTATTCATCTGCTATTATTAATATTTTAAATAGTTGGTAGAATTTAATATTTTTTATTAATTTTCAACAATTATTAATAATATTTATTAAAAATGTCATTGGGAAATCAAGATACAAAACCAAAGTCAGAGGCACAAAAGAGATTTATCGAGTACTGAACGGTTTTTGTTAGTCCTGAATTATATAGAAACTTCAGTCTGGACAATCCTGGAATATAACTGATATCCCTCCAGAAAGAAGGGTACTTCTGGGACTTACGGTTAGTTGTCCTGCTCTGGTCACTCTGAGCGCTGTCGTTTGACTGGTTGCTGGAGACAGAGGACACACTTGAGCTCCTGACAAAACCAAATGCAGCCAGCTTAGCTGCTGGCAACCGTGAGTAACCTGGGGGACGAAGTCCAGACGGGCAGGGCTTGGGGAGATTTGATTTTGCAGCACTTGGACACGATCCTTTCTTAAGATCAACTGAAAGAAGGAAAAAGAAAGAAATTTTTGTTAAATAAACTAAACTGGGAGACATTGACCATTACCTGTATCTCCCAGCTACATAAAGGCAGTATTAAGACTGAATACAAGTTTTAATGGCTGATCAAACTGCAGTGACATCTTATTTTTTGCTGCATTGAAAAAACATTTGGTGGAAAAATTACAGGTCACAATCATTTTTAAAAGGTGAAATATGTCAAGTACCCATGAGGCATAACTCAAACTTCCAGCAAAGTAACATAGTTCTACACTGCTGTGAATTTCTTTTAATGTTACCTTCTTCAATGCTGTATCACTTTCTAATTTTATATTTATTATGTGCCAATTAAAAAAAACCTCACAAACACTCTATGCATAACCTCCAGTTTTGGAAAGTATTGTAGACTAGCAACAATCCTCTTCAAGGACACAGGACTTCTTTGTATTCTATCAAAGAAAACACTTCTTTGAAGTTTTTCTTTCAAATTCCACTAAAAAATTTCCCTTTTCTTACACCAAACCTGGGAACAAGGACATGACCTGTAAAGTCCTATTTTTCTAACATACCACTGCCCACTTCCACTGGTGGACTTCTCCTCGCTAAGCCATCAGCCCACGTGAGTGACATCCACCAAGTCTCAGACAACTGCCAGGAGCAGGTTTATAACATCCGAAGCTAGGCCACAACAGCAGTTCAGCTGTGAGGTCTGCCTGTGGTTATTAACCACTCATCTGTCTTCAGCTTCTGTCCTAACCTGTATGCTGCTGCTCTTGCTCAGACAAACTTTTCCAGGCAAATACAGAACACAGATTCACAAATGTTTCTCCTTTTCTTCACAGGCCAAAGGTCCATGATCATGACAGTCTTGCCTTCAAGGTCAAGGAACAAAGATTAGACTTTGCTTTTGGTTGGAAGGTCTGGATACCAAGTGACTCCAGACCTCAAGTGTACATAAATTTGGACACAGCTTTTCTTCATAGATTTGAGAGCACCAGATTCCTGTTCCTTGTGGAATCCTGTGCAGCAAAAATACATATTTTTTAAAAAAAATATTAACAACAATCTCCAAAAAGTGATGCTAGTGTTTAATCGGGACCAATGGGATAGGAGACAAGGCAGCATTAAATACTATCAACATATTCTGCCAGAAAAGGCCAAAAAGGCACCCTTTTTCTGTTCTTATTCAGTGGACACTGTTTGTACACTAGCCTGACACAAACTTCAAAGGAAGACGTGAACATTCGTAATATAAAGAAAAATACAAATTAACTGCACAGTAAGAATATGGTCATATTATTACAGTACTTAATTCTTTTGTAAACTATGTAGGTCACAGCCTTATTAATTTTAATGAAGCATTTCACTTTGAGAAGACTTTAGAGAAAACAAGACTAACTCCTTTGAGCAGAAAAACATTACAGGGATTTTGAAAGATATTTGTGTACCTTATCACAATACTAATGCTAAGCTTTGTTTAATGTAACTAAGCCTTTCCTTTTGAAATAGAAATACGTGTAACACCAAGCTAAAAAGAGTTTTGTTATCCTATAAAACACATTCCTGTAAAGACATAAAAATTGCTCCTTGCTCAATGAATAAAACAATTTATATACTCTAGGCTCTTAAAAATGCATTTTTGTACCCACTTTTCCCAAGTCGAGCCCTTTTTAAGACTCAAGGAGATGGATGTCTGCAGCACCTTTGCCAGCCCAGAGGAGTACATGCAGTGCAGAGTAACCCAAAAGAAAATAACAAATATCTATAGGGAGTAGTAAAAGACTGCTAAAATCCCCATTCACTTTTCTGGCACCAGCAGAGGTGATTTTGGACTGTGATCCTGAATCTGGCTTCATTTGGATATTGTGAAGAGAGGCTCAGAGGTAGCCATGGGTTCCTGGTGCAGGTGAAGGGCAGAGCAGGCACATCAGCGTGGAGAAGAGATAAGCAGTGATGGTCACCATCAGTTTACTGCCAGGTTTGTGCAGAATTGCTTTGACAGTGGTCTATTACAGCTGATTTATCTGCAAAGCGCCAAGACTTCTTCCAAAGCCAAGACTTCGTCCCTACCTACTGCAAAATATTCCATGTGCCTAATTGGTGACAGGACCAAGCCCAGGCACCCTCCAGATCTGAAGCCAAGACAAGTACTCATGGTAAGCAGCTGCAAGTGCGAGGAACCTGCCCAGGTCAGTGGCAGCAGGGAGAAGGTAGGGGGCTGTCTCTCGTGGGTTTTACAGGTTTCCAAAAAAATGCCCTTGAATTACATAAGCTGAGATTTCTTTTTCTTAAGCATCTCTCAAAACTGAGGTGGAGTGAGAGATATTTCCATTTTACAGCAACAAACTATCAATATCACAGTCTTCCTGCAACAAATTAGGGAAAATTCCACTGGGGCGGTGGGATAAAGCTAGAAATGGCTTTATTCAAGAAGCATTTCAAATGTTCTCGGCCTAGGGCAGTGTGGTTCACCTGAGACTCCCAGGTCACCAGCTCAACCACGGGGATGCCCACACCAAGTCCCCAGACTGACTGTTCTCTGCAGTCTGTGACCCACCTAGCACCACGAGTGTCACTGAAAAAGAAGAATTTTCTTAAAACCAAAAGGGTTTTGGTGACAAACTGCCCAGCCATCTTTACCTTTTCTTCAAAGTCATTCTTCCGGACTTGGGCAGAGGATTCGGTGTTTTTTTTCTCACACTTTTGTGTGTGTTTCTAGTTTATGACTTCAATTCAAATTCCCCTGAACTAACAATATTTTGCATCTTGAACTCATCATCACCCTTAAATTATTTTTCACTTCTCTTCTTTGTAATCCAGTTCTTCTGTACCATGAGGACCTGGGGGCAGGACATTATCCTCATTAGGGATGCATGCAAATCCTTAAAGCTAAGTAATTTTGTGTCTTCTTTCCCATTAAAATACATGAGACATCAGCCTATTGTATGTATTTTCTGTTCTAAATATCATCAAGTTTTCTCATGGATGTTTTTTGCTTTATTTCTGTTTCTTAAAAGTATAGAAGTACTCCTGCAAACAAGGTCTGTGAGTTCAAAACAAAAGTTATTTTAATGAGCAGCTTTTATTTTAATAAAAATCTGCCAAAATAAGCTTAAAAATCTTTCTGGTTGTCTCACTGCCTGAAGCTAATTATAGAATTAAGTATTGTTGTCTGTATGCACACAAGTGGTTTTCTATGACACTTCAAGCTGTTCCCATCCAGAAACATAAAAACATTTATGTAGTAGGGACTGATTGACACAAACTGGATGTGCCTGGGGAGACATAATAAAAGTCTGAACTTCACTTCTTATGCGTCCCCACTGCACAAGAATTGCATCTTCATGCACGGGTAAGAAGCAACTTTCATGTAACTTCTCTGTGAAATTTGAAATATGTTTTAGCTGACGTGAATGAAAAATTAAAGAAATGAGTTGTACTTATGATATGTACTTATGAAAAAAGTAGCAGTTCAAGACTTTAAAATTCCATAATTCAGGGATCCTTGGCAAGTCTTTGTTATCTGGTGGTAGGGTTTTTGGGTTTTCTTTTCTTTCTCTTTTTAAATTTTTTTTTTTTTACCAGCATTTCTGTTAAAACTTTAATCATTAGATGTCATTTTCCCTCACTTACTGATGCTCTGAACATCACTATTCTCATTTCATATTGGGGAATCTGGGGTAAAGAACTTACCTCCAATGTCACTGCATCAGTCAGAGATAATACAAGCTGAGTTAACCCAGCTCAGAGTTAACCCAAACATTGGTATCTTTGCAGATTTAAAACAAATCATACAAGTGAGAAACTTATTCTGCTGCCACTACCTTTGTGGTTTCCTGTATAGACGTAACAACTTCTCTCTGAAAAAGAACTGAGGAAAGGGGCTTTAAAACAGAGTTTTTAACGATTTACACCTAAACAGCAGTGAGCAGATTGTGCCCAGCTGCCCTGATGGTCCCTCATCCAAGTACTGTCAAGACTGGGACAGTTCAGTTCCAAAGGCCAAACAGTTGTCACTGCTAAACACTGATTTAATTTCTGATGGGTCAGTCCACCATCATATGGCAGTAAACGCTCATCTCCTCATGATTCAGATTTAAAAGCACCAAAAAACTGCTCTGTGCCTTCCCAGCTCCCAGGCAAACCAAGGCTGCTTAGCACATTCTCAACACCCGAAGAACTTGTCATCTCACAATTCATTCAAGCTGCAAATGTCCGTGTTCACTTGGCAGCTAACGTGAAAAGCATGGCATCCCTCAAAAACTTGCAGCACAGGAATCATCCGTGCATGAGTCTCACTCATTGCATTTTCCACTGACAGCCCAGAGCAGCCAGAACACTTCTCTGCACCAGAGCTGCATCTCATCTGCCCAGCTGCTGCTCACTGGCTGCTCAGAAGGGCTGTGCATGTCCAGCCAGAGACAACGCTTGGCTCTCACCAGGAAGCAGGCAGCGTAGGAAGTATTGGCCTGCGACTACACCCAGATTGCTCCACATACTGTTCTTATGAATGACAGCTTGGTACAACCGTCGTATAGACAAGCCTTCTTATATGATGTGGTTTAGTTCCTTGAAGATGCAGTAATTGGAGCAGAGAGGTGGCAGATGGCTATGTCCCAAGTAAGATGACAATGTTCTGAAAAAACTCATAAGGAAGTGTGCGTCCCTTTGAAACGTAATTTTTTTTTGTTTGTTTTAATGAAATACAGTCAGATTGCTCTCTCGAAGAAAACAGAGTGCCCACTGAAAACTCCGCAGATTAGTGGAGGACAGAGAACATTTTCCTGTTTGAATTATTCCCTTGTCCCCTCTTTCCTTAAACAGTTAAGAAGCTTGCCAGTTCAAATCCAAGTACCTCAGACTGCAAGTACAGACAGAGCTGGAGTAGCAGTAAGGCAACTTTTCACGAAGTAACCTCAAAACCTCTTTTCTATCATCAAATCTCATTTACATGTTCAATTAATAGGACATTATTAGGTTGTTTGTTGCCGAGAATAAACATGAAAATAAAGCTTTCCTGCTGGGAGAAAGCTGTAGACATATTGTGGCATTCAGGATGAAATACATTATACATACGCAAAGACACAAATAAATGTATATATTTGTGTCTGTCCGAGTAATGAGAAATACTGCCGTCCTGATTTATGGGTAAATTCTATCTTTAATGAAAGTTGACTTGCTTAGAAATGAGATGAGTAGCTAGACCCTCGGGACTGACAAGTTTAATACACAGAGAGGTGATAAGGAAGTAACATTTCATTAACTCACTCTTTGAGAAAAAAATACCCTAAACACTACTGAAAAATGTAGAATTAAGTTAAATTAATGAGCATAATTAAAGTGAAGTTTTAACGATGAGATCTCTGTTATACTTTTCAAAATCAGACATTAATTCCATCAAAATAATCAGCTAATGAATACAAATCCTAACACACTTGCTTCAAGAAGTCTTTATAACAAAGGAAAACATATTAATATTTTACATGTTATAGACACACTATCCTTCAATGCTTGTTTTGAATTACAAGTTTCTCGTAGAAAGAGCAGAGTCTATTTACATAAAATAAACAAATGTTAAGCTTTCAGAGACTCTATGGCACCTATAAGTATATCATAATTCCATGACCTCCTACTTCACAGAACACTTTTTCTTACAGTCAGGCTGCTTGTCTGACCCACCTGAGGCAAAGCGCCACCGAAGGAGCAGCACTGCTTAATAAGGAATTTGCAGCCAATGCCACCACACGTCCTATATCCTACTGATGAAGAAGGATCATTGATCCAACCACAGTTTAAGCATCACACTTAGAGATCACACTTGAGGGAACACTCATCATTATTTTACTTTCTACTTGGCATAACATAAAACTAACAAAACCCTTAATGTACTTATAATACTTGCAGTCCATCACAGCAGTTCAGGGATTTAATTATCAATTACTTCAGAGTCAGTTTTATGAGGATTAGTATCATACATGGGCCAAACCACTCAGCTTATCAGTGCTGCTTAACCAGGCTGCTGCATTATGAATGGTGCAGCAAAGGGGAATGAAACCCTCATTATGGGGCACTGCTGCTGTCCTCGATCCTGTGCCACAGCGATTTCAGTTTAAAAGCCTCCACTGTACCTCACACTTTGTCACGGGATAGCAACTGGCTAGATCCTTCTGTTTCCATTACCTCAGGGCGAGACTGATATCGCTAGGATTGGAAACTGGATTAAAAGCTCAGGATCAAGCTGCAAGAGATGCTGATTAGCAATCTTGAAGGCAGGCCTGGTATCCATGAGAGAAAAATACCCCTTAGTCCCCCAGCTGCTTTTGCTGCAGTTACCCAAGCTCTCACACCCCACAACACCAGTGAGTAAGTCTTGCTGGCTCTGCATCCCAGATGCTGACCATATGTTCATGCATGTCATTTGCTCATGTTTGCAAATATGACTCTATCAAAGCAGTGTTTAATCCTGTTTTTCAAGCAGTGCAGCAGAACCAATGATGCAGATCAAATATACTGCAAATAATACTACAGCTAACAGCCAAATTAAGGGAAAGTGGTTGAAAATGGTGTTGGGCACCTTAATACAGATGGCTAAAAGGTGCCTGGCCCTACTATGAGCCCCTCTAGTTAAGACCCCAACAGCTCTGGCATGCCAGGGGTTGCTCTCCCATCCATCCGCTCCATGGCAACCAGCAACCCATCTCTGGTCTGCATGTGTGCTCTGCTGTGGATACAGGCACAGGAATCAGTTCTCTGATGCCTCTGCACTCCTATACCAGTCTTGTCCTATCTTCTGTCACCTCAGCCTCTTTCATGAGCAATTCATTCTTCTTAAGAGGAAGTAGTAAAGACAAAAAGTCTGGTAAGCTGACCTATGAAGTTATACATTGCAGAGAGAGAGATTAAGTCATTTGAGGCATACAAAGAAAAAGGCTTTGGTCGAGAAAAAGGTGATTATAAGCCAGTCTTGAATGGATAATTGGGAAATAAAATACCAAAAATAAATGAATGTAAAGAAACCAACATAAGATATCAGATGTACTCGAAAGACAAGTAAGTGGTGGTATTGAACCAAAACAGAGCAGTGAAAAGTACTTTGCAACAGAATAAGGTGTTGCAGAAAAATTAAATACATTCTTCATCTTGCAAGGAAAATGGAAGGTAAGATGCCAGAAGTGAAAGCAATGTGTCCTGGGGTGGACAGTGAAAAACTAGAGATATTAGCAACCTCTCCAGAACAAGTCTTGTGTAATTTAAAATCCATAAAAACAGTCAGAGCCCAAAGACCAGATGAGACATGCTTTGGGGTCCTGAAAGAGATGACAGACAGATTATTGGACTACCATGAGTTATCTTTAATACCCTTTCTGAAACAGCAAGGTATCAATAGACTAGAGAGAAACAAGCAAAATAACGGTTGTAGGAAGCACATTATGGAGAGCTACAAATTAAATTTGACCTCCAAAGCAAACGAGGTCCAACAAATAATCAGTGATAAAAAAATAAACTATTTTTAAAAATTTTTAAAATAACAAAAAAAACCTTTTGAGAAATGTGAAAACATTAAGAAATACAACTTCAGTGGAATAGAATCACAGTAACAGCTCATGCAATTTACTTATGTATAGTTCTCATGCACTGGCATTTTTAAAGGCAGTACTACAGACAAAAAATGGGACTGATAAGCTGATCCTGCTTAGATTTTAGAATGTCACATAACATAGGAAGATAGTAAATGAATACATACAAGACAAGCTCCTATATGGATTAAAAGTGGCTAAGGAAAAGTCATGTCTGCTAGCATCAATGATGCAGGATAATGTGGATAATGGATGGGTGATGGATGAATAAAAATTAAGGCAATGTTCATTTCTGAGGATAAGAAAAAAACATTTATTTTGTAATAGGTCCTGTTTGCATTTTCTCTCTTATCTATCTCCCAAACTGGTTCTTGTTACACAAGGGCTTACTCTACTCATATCCTGAACTCACAGTCTCTTGCAGTTTCATTTAAATGGAAATTATGATCCAATTACTCTCTGCACGTGTACTCCCATGTTCAATGCTGTCTGAACTCAGGTCACAGGGCTGAAATGGTATTTACTACCCAGCCTGCAATCTTGGGATGTCTCAGAAGTCATATACAGCTGAGTTTGGTCAGCTTCTGCTGATGGCATCAGCACAGATAAATTCCAGATGCAGGGTCAGATAGTAAAGGATACTGGCAAGAGGCACTGTATTACAGAGAACCTTGATCTACTGATAAACCCCAAATCCTGTCAGCCTGTTTTACTGACTGAGACTGTCCTCTCAGGGTAAAGTCAAGATGCTCTGGTGCATTTCCATTCTAAATTTTTCTAAATTTCTCCTGCTTCTTAGTATGGAGAAATGGATGCTGGGAGAGATGGTAATGGTTTTCAAATACCTGCAAAGAGGAAAAGACCCCACAACCACTCCAAACGGAAGAGGAAGCAAACTGTAATAAAGGGGATTAGGCAAAACACTAGAGAACACTTTCAACTCGAAAAAAGGTAATGCATTGGAGCAGTCCTGCTTTCAGAGGCTCCAAGATCTCATGCTGAAGGTTTTTATAAATAGTTTTTCATGAACAGGTTAAATAAGCATACCTCAGAAGGAATCCCATCCTGGGGCAAGAGGAGGAGGGATCACACGACCTTAAGGCATTAATTTACTTTAGCCCTTAAGACTATTTTTAAAAATCTTTGTTTGTGGCATCGTACACTTCTCCTTCCAGCTCTTCCTTTGCTTTTCCCTCCCCTGTAATTCTGCCCAGGGTCATGCTGAGCCGGGCAGCAGCTGCGAAGAAAAAGGTATTAGAAGTGTTGTCTCCAAAGAGGTGTATACCAGGCCTTCAGAGAGTCAAGTGCTCTGATGGTTTTATTTGAACACTGCCCAAGTTTTCAGAGCACAACGTGGTTGGGAATGTCAAATCCAGACTGAACAGTGGGATCTTCATGATGGAAGAAAATGTCCCATTATCTTCCCCAGAACAAAACCAAAGATTTTTCAGGCATTTACAAGGCAGAGGAAGATAAAAAGGTGAAAAATGAGAATTATTATTGAAAACTATTCTCTTTCCTTGGCAATGACCTGCTAAACAACCTTTGCACAAGTCCCAGACTCCCTCGTCAGCCTTGCTGCAGGATGAAAAGACACACCTCAAAGAGTGCTGTTGGAGCTTTGCAGTATCAGGTCAAAATGCTGCTCATTTTGTGATTTTTCTGTCTCAAAAAAAGGTATCTTACTGGTGACTACAGTAAAGGGAAAGGAAAGAAAGTTCATACTTTACCTGAAGCATCAGGATGGTAGAGGCTGGGAGCACTTGTTATTTCTCCTTGCTGATGGAGACAACTCCCTGAGGATCTTTGACTCGCAATGAGAATCCTGCTCTTGGCAGACGGCAACCTGGACACTGCACCCAGCCCTAACTGTGGCTTCAGTATCATGGCAGATCGATAAAAGCTCGGTGGCACCTCATAGTGAGTGTACGGCGGAGGGCAAAACTCATCTTTCGCAGGCCTTTCCCCAACCTGCAGAAAAATCATTAACACAGATATTACGCAATAACGCAATAAACCCAGACAATGTGGAGCTCCAAATCGCTTATAAAGGCTGAATTTCCCTCCTTGTGAATCTGGTCTTCAGAGCACTGCAAACTTTCAAGAAGTTATGGTCTTACTATACGGATCACTCTTCAAAAATATGTATATTAGAGTCTCAATATGCAACTACATCCAAATAAAGAACTGATGCCTTCCCCAGAAGAAAATGGACAAATGGAAGACCTTCAGTTAGTGAAAATGATGGTACTGTTAAGTCACGAAAGGTTATATTATTTAGAGTGGTAGATACACCAAGAGAGTATGTCAGTGGAATTTTTATTAGAAGTTATTTAAAATATTCTTGCCAGGACACAATTCTGGTATAAGTTGGTTTTAACTTAGATAGCTAAAAATAAAGCTGGAGGTGTTTTAAGTACATTTTATCAGAGAAATTGTACTGCCAAATAATTTCTGTGAGAAAAAAGCACCCCCAATATGTTCTCATTGCAAAATGTTCATTGTAATCTGTGCCCCTCTAGTTCCTGGAAAGAGACCTGGTTGTGGAGGTGAGCACACTTCTCTAACTTATGTTTTCAGAGACCTGTTGAATATTCAAAATCAGAGCTATAAAACCCACCTGTCCATGTGAACTGGAGAAAAAAAACTATCAGATTTGCAAATGTGAAATATTTACTATTTATCACAAATAGGTACTGCTTTGTTAAAATCAGTGACGAATCTCTCAGTGTCTTAATGGGCATTTACTGCAAGAACAGCAGAATAAGTCCCAAGCTGGAAGTACTTCCAGCTCATAGCTGGCTCATAGCACTGAACTTGTGCTCGAGGAATGACCTGGTTCCGTGATTCAGCCCTTGCATCCTTGTGCACTCAAGCTGGGCTCTAACTCCCACCTTTCTGTGCTGCTTCGTGACTCAGGACAAGAGTGCAGAGTTTTCATCTCTTACATTTGCAAAGAACTGTTTGCTCTTCTGAGTAGAGTCCAACTTCTTCACCATTTTCTTATAAAATGAAGTATCATCATAATGTAGAAAGGACCTACGAATATTTTTTAAGTCATCCCATTTAGGCCATGGGAAAAGAGAAAAAAAAGCATAGGAAATCTGAACTAAATTTGTTTAAAAATTAATCAAGAAGTGCCACAGGCTACCTAGGAAAAAATGTAACTGCCAATTAATTAACTCTGCTGTAAGTTATGATGCATATAATATGCCAAATCAATTTCTATTTAGCAATTATAAGCATTAGAATATGCACTTCAGCATTGGCTATAAAAGCTTTGATCCTAGCTCCTTCAAGAGCTTTAATCCTAATTTAGCAAATCTTTAATATGCTAAGAGACAAGATTGGCCTTAAACTATGAAATATAGAATATTTGAGGCCTTTACACAGGAACTAGGAGGGCAGATGCAACAAACACTGAGCTTGATAGTTTTGCCCTATATTTTTTCCTCTGTTTGCAGTCCTATTTCCTGCCATTAGATCTTTCTGTTTCCTTTTTTATTATACTTCTATGACCTATTTTAAGTTAGTATGTAGTTTTTTACTGTATATATGAATGATTCTGTAGGCTCAGACTGCAGATGTCTGGCTTCTTACACTCAGCTTCTAGATATGAGATTGTTTTTCTGGATAAGCCTCAGTTATCTTCTCCCTCCATGATAAATTTATTTCTATCAGATTACACTATGCATACTATCATTTCATATTTAAATGAAAGTGAAACACCAATGCCAAGTATGTCAGTATAAGGAAGAGAGAAAATCCTTAAATACAGAAAACAAGCATTTTTTATAAACTGGGTCAGTTTATTCAAATCTTCTCTCACCCTATTTCTTTTTCTTTATTGACAGTATGCTAGGAGTAACAGAGAAGAGGAACAAACATGGAAACAAAACCAACCAATCACAAGCATAAAACATCTCAAGCTGAGAGAAGTGAGAAGGACTTAGAATAGAATCATTTAGATTGGCAAAGACCCCTAATATAATCAAGTCCAACTGAATTTGCCCAAATATCTCTCAAGAATTAGATCCTATTTTTTGGAGATCCCAGTTTTGGAGGACATAAACTTGCTATGAGATATACTATTTTTTTCCTTTCTATTTAACTGTGAATTCATGAAGTGTAAAATTCAACTGGTCTCAATAGAATTGTATAAAATTATTGCCATTTTAAAGCTCTTCAGAAAGATACGGATTAATGTGATCCCTGTTAGCACCCTGTACTAGATTTTTGTATGAGGGACTTCTAGGGAAATTATCTGTTGCAGCCTGCCCACTAAGAAGGTCAGCCCAGAGTTTTCTTCTGTGGGGCTGTCTGCTCATTCCCACACACACCCATGAACGAATTTGTTAGAACGAGCTAGAAAGTCTGCGACAAATACCTGGAGCATAGAGGAATTTCCACAGGCTGGGTATTCCCAAGCAGAGCTGGCAGCATGACCAGCAGGTATGGATGCCCAACACTTTCCTTCATGTTACTTTGTTTATAACATCATAAAACATTAACGCCTCGAGGAAGAATTTGCTTATCAAGTGCCTGCTTCAGGCAACTCTTTGGGAAAAGAGTTGGCAACATCAGTTCAGGCAGTTCAAATAACAGGATTAAGTGGGGAAATTTTTGGTTTGACTATATATAAAACAACTCTCCTACACCTTTTTGTCTCAGCAGGCTTTTTGTTTCAACAGACTTTGGTCCATCCTCTCTGGGGCACAAAGATGTCCCAGTCTGTGCTGGGGAACAGACCCAAAGAGGTGGTTGAATGGGGCGGGCACAGTCTTGGTGAGGCAGGCAGGAGAGCTGGTGATCAGCAGACCTCCTTACAGACCCTCACCAGATCAGAGCTCTTGGCAGCAGCCATAAAATAGTGAATAAAGTGGCCAGCGCCCACTCTCTGACAGTGCACAGACTGTACCTGTACGTGTAAACTCTCACTCTGCAGACCAGGTTGATCCGTGCTGGTCCGGGGGAGCAGCCTCCAGGTGAGCATGCTCTGGCAGAGCTGGATCCTGAGCTGGGGAGCGTGCTCCCAGTCCAGCAGTACAGAAAACCTTGCCTGAGCCTTGGAGGCTATGTCATTCCACTGTTCAGTTCACCAGGACAGCTACAGTCTTTGGGTACCACAATTCGCCCTGTAACTTCCCACGGAGGCAACTGGGGAGCACAAAGTGCCCACAAACACCAACTGGTGCCTACTAGAAGAGGGTGAGGTCCACGACGAGATGGGGAGCCCACGCTGTGGTGAAGGAGGTGGACAGCAGTGACCTGCCCTGGACAAGGACTAGTTTTCTTAAGCATTTTGCATTTCACCTTGAGAGGTTTTCTTTTCTCTTTTTTTTCTTTGTTGATGAAGATGGCCATGAAAGATCTATCTACACACTCTGCCAATGTTCTAAAGAGAAACATTGGGGGAGCTGCCAATTCCACAAGCCAGGCTGCCCATTCAGCCTTAACTCAATTCCCTCAGCACAGCTGGACTGCCTTTGTGCTGGAGATGGGATCTTTGTCTGAGCTGCCCTAAGTGGGTTTTGGCACAGGCAGCTCAAGGAGCCGTGCAGGCTTCCCACTGCACAGAGGCAGCCCTTGAGTCTTTCTCATAGAATTCTCCAGGCCTTTGCTTGGAGTCTCCTGCCAGAGACAGCACCTTCCTATTTCTTCTAGCTAATCAAAGCTCTCCAAAGACAATACTGGATGTCTGAAATAGGTCAATCTGGCATTTTTTTCTCTAAGCAAGACAGTGGCCATCATGCCAGTCTCCTCGTCTCCAAAACCTCTGAGTCTTCCACACCCTCCCTTCAGCTCAGTGATTTTGATCTCAATGCATCCTAATTAGTTTCTTTTGGATTACACATCACTCATCTGCTATGAACCCATACTGTGAACAGCTGCTCTGCTAAGCACCTGTTCACCTCCATGAATTGATCATTTTCCTTTCTCTTGATCCTTACTGAGCCAAATCAGACCACTTTGTGTTCCTCCAGCCAGCAGGACAGCCAGATTATCGCTTTTAGGCTGGCAATCCAAGAAAGCAAATTCCACCTTCTGCTATTCAGCTCCTGACTCCCGGCCTAACGCAAACTGCAGTTTGACTTTTTCCTCTCAGCCTCCTCTCCAGTCAATCCAGCTTCTCTGAAGAAGCAGCTTGCTTGGGTTCAGATATTCAGATATCGACAAGCTCCCAAAAACTTCAGTAATTCATTCTCTGGACATAAAATATAAGGGACAGAGCTGAAAACTAAAGTTAGAGGAAAAAGGACAGCAAGCGCCGTTTTTTCTGTGTTTGTGATGAGAAATAACTATAATCCTTGCTCACTTCAGTGGGTTTTTGGTTCATATGCCATAAGGGTCAATCTACACTCACACACAGTATCTTAATTTGGGTATTTGCCAGCTTTTGACTGCCAACACTGTCACTAAATCTGTTGTTTCAATGCTGTTGCTTGGAGCTATAACATGTAGAATGAGGTAGGGAGTAAAATAGCCTTAATAACACCACAAGACACAGAGCAAAAAAAATACCCTTTTTTTTAAAAGACTCATTCAAATAAAATCATTTGTGTTATCTTCAGTGTTTATATGAAAAGCTTGGTTGTTGAACTACCAGAGGTCCCAAGCAGTGGATGCAAGAGCACATGACAGACGCGAATGCAGCTTGCTCTTCCCTATCCTTTCTCCACCTAACAAGCAAGCTCATCCTTCCTCCACTGTGCTCACCTCCCAGCGGGGATTTCAGGAAACCAAGGCTCCTGCCCAGTTTAGCAAGGCAGAAACACAATGAGATATCTGGAGCCAGAGGCCTCCAGAGGGATTTCCATCACATTTTGGCTGATCAGGATGGCTTTCCGGGGAAAAGAAGAAATCTTATTTGAGGTGCAGGTCATTGTAAGAAACAGCATTAAAATTAGCCAAAAGTAAATCTTCTTTTGTATGATATGTATAATCCAAAAAGAGCTCTGATAGTCCCTGGGTTTCAATATAGATAAACAGAATGGAATTAGTTTAGACCTCTAGTGCTCTGTCTACAAAAACCTGCCAACTTTCCCATTAGGAAGGAAAAGTCTCTATGGACAAATTGCAACCATTTCCCAAAGCTATTCTTTGGTAAGCAAAAAAAAAAAAAAAAAAATTCATTTATTCGATTCAGCATGTCTTTTTCTTTCTAAACATCCCTATTTATAATACTAGCAGGTGACCAATTTGTTGGAAAATACTGGAAGGACACAGTAACGACTTTCAGTCACAGCTAAGATATCACAACAGGGTCAGTGCCAGAAACAGTTAGGTAAGTTTATTTCTAATGATCACACATTGTTTTAGGATTTACTTCTTATTTGAGGTTTGAAAACTAACTGGTAGCAGCAAATAAGCAAATTATCACCACTTGGCACACAAAAGCAGCTGTCTAAGCTGCAAAAACTTACCTCCTGCAGAAACTTCTCGCTCATCGGACTGAAGTGATGACCTGGGGGCCTAATTCCTGACACTACAAGTCCAGAACCAAAGAGTCTTGGCTTCTGGAGGTCAGGTTTAAATTTGTCATATAGGATGGTGGCGGGCTTCGCCTCCCCTCCGTTGGACGCCTTCTGTTCCGCAGAGATGGGCACACTGCACGCGGGGCCGTCGAAGGGCAGCCCTGCCGGCGCGAACAGAGGGTCGAGCTGCTCTATCGAGCGAGGGTTTCTCCTAATGTATGTGATGATTTTAGGTCTCACAGGTTTGGGCCGGGGTAGGGCAGGTTTCATCTCAACGCTTTCTTCCAGCTTTTCACTGCAGTCACTGTCCACACTGGCCTTATCTGTGAGGGAGCCCTTGGGGTGGACCAGGATAGGTTTTGGGATGGCGCTGCTGCAAGCAGTCTTGATAGGCACTTTAGGGGCTATGTTTAACAACTGTGTGCTGTCAATGGGAGGTAGGACTGAGGAGGGCGACAGTTTGTCATCATGAAGTGCATAAAGGTCCTTCAAATTACTGTTTGATAGCGTGGGCTGACCATTCACATCCGGCGTTGCCACTGGGTGCACAGGAGTTGGGACACATAAAAAGACATCAGCCTTTGTTGGAATGTTACAGCTCTCTGGTGCTTCCTCTGGAGGATGTTTCTGTACATTAGCTGTTTCTTTACTTGAAACTGAAACATTTGAGGTTTCCACATCACTGCTGTGACTGTCAGGTTGTTGGTTGGAAACTGTCTCTGCACTACGCGCTCTGTGATGATCTGAAGGATCAGAAGCAGGCACAACAGCATCCTCAGTGCTTTCTTTGACTAGCATCAGTTTAGTTCCATTAACTTTCAAGGGTTTGCTGTCAAGTGGATTAATATTATGTATAGGAGATATCTGTTCACCAACTGTTTCAGCGCAACCTGTGTCAACCTCATGCAAATTTTTGCTTTTTCTATGTGTCACTTTGATGCTGGATTTACTACCACAGCTGAGTGGAAATATTGTTTCCATTTCTTCATCAGTAAAATATCCCTCACCAGCCTGGCTGGTTGCCCTGCTGTCACTGTCATTGCTTCCTCTCCCTTCCCCACTGATGGTGATGTTATCACTTTGCAATTTATCATCAGGATGAGTTACCACCTGGCTTGACAATGGGTCCTCTACTTTATTACAGGTGTCTTGAATATGGGATACTTGAAATTTTGATGTGTCAGATCCAGAGCTTTTCTGTTCCTGCACTGCCGTATTTTCAGCTCTTGGACATCCCAGGAACTCTACCAGCATAATTCTCTCTATCTTTTGTGGACACGTATTTTTATATTGTAGAGATGGTGCAGTCCTAAGCTCCAGTTTTTTACTTTTATCACCCTGACCTAATTGTGCTTCTGATTTACTAGCAACCTCATTGAGCTTAACAGCTGAATGTTGAGAATGAGAAGTATGCAGTGTGCTTTCAACGCTAACATTTGGTACATTTTCTGGTTTACTTGTTTTCTTGTTCCCTGAGGTAGATGGTTTGGAATAAAATACAGTATTTTCCTCTGAGGTATTGTCAAGTGGACGAAACACCATCCCAAGAAAATGATCCGTGGATGTTTTTTGTGATTTCTCTGTACTTCCTACCAAGTCGTGAGACCTGTCGATGGAGTCCAATGATGCAGAAAGCAGACGTTTACATGACACGCGGCCAACGCAGTCTTTTGCAAATGTTTCAGGCTGAGGAGAGAGTTTACTCGGTCTTCCCAAAGAAAGTCTTTTTATTCTCTCCACCTCCACAGTCCTGGACACTTTTCCCTTAGGAAAGCTCTGGGTGAAGTCAACATCACCTTTGGAGACAACCTCCATGTTGGTGTCATTTGTGCTACTTTTTAAATTGGACAGACTTTGTCCTCGGCTGATCCTGATATGCCTTGATACATCCTTAGCTTCGCTGGTCCTACAGTCTTTCCCCATTTCCCTGCTTGTGGTGGAGGGCAGCTTACTTTCCTGTACACTGGTGTGACAGGTCCGAGAGTCTTTGAAGGTCAGAAGTTTATTCTGCTCTGTAGGCAGATGAGTAACTTTCTCTGTTCCTCCGGAGTATATATTCCCACTGTCATCTGTCAAATCATGTTTCTTAACATCCCTGTCAGTGGTTCTAACTTTAGTTACAATTTGGTTGGCATTGGTATCCCCAACATTCACTATGCTTTCATTATTGTTTCTTATTTCACTGCGGTTGTCCTGAAGCTGGGAATAACATGACTTGTTTGGAATAAGTGGAGCACTCATTTTGAAGCTTTAGGTGACTGCTTTTTTTTTTGGCAGTTCTAATTAACAAGAAGGTGTTTTTCCCTATCAGGTTAACTTTTATGCATGCTTCAGTTATATATTTAAATTAGAACTGATCAGTAGAAAATTCATCATCAGAAGGCTTGAAGTCTCTTCTCAGAGTCACATTTTTCTGCTGCTCAGTTGTCTTTTCTGCAGCTTCTGCACCTAGGAAATCTTTAGGACGTGCTGTAGAGAGGTTCAACAAAAGTGAAATAGATCTGCCAAGTTCCCTCTGAATGAGAGCCAGTTAATCCAGCCAACCTAAAGGAAAAAAAAAACCAAACACAAATAAATCAAAAACCACAAACAGACAACATTACACTGATGTCAGGAATCGTGCTAACTAAATCAAAGTTAAAATCAACAGCACTCCCAGGTATAACCCCAGGACAGTGTTTTCAAATACTTTAAATGCTGTTTCAAACACAGCTTTGCTCCCAGCAAAGATTCTTAGTGTAGCACAGATCTCTGACTTGAGAAATTACACAGCAAAAAGTGTCCTGGTTACAAGAGTGGTTGCTACTCTTATAAGACACATAGGTTTACAAGTGGAAATAGGTAAAAATAGCCAGGTGAGGGTGGAATCCAGTCTTGAAGGTCTAAACATTTGCATATTTCTTCAACAATTATTACCCCAAGAGTGGCTACTGAAGCATTTAAAGTATCACTGTATAGATTAGCCATAAATAATAAAATTCCAGGTCCATAGAAGTTGTTCATGGGGTTTTTTTTCCCTTGCCTTGTAGAAATCACTGCCATTCTTGTGCTGACACCCCATCCCCTTTGACACTTCTTAGCCAGATCTATGGATTCCAAGAAAGCAAAAACTATGGCTGGCAGCCTGCAAAGAAAAAATGTATTTTTTCTGAGACAGATGAACGTGTGTATTTTTAAATATAGAGGATTATACACCGGTCCCAATACAGTGCATCTCCTTTTGGCTCCCTTACACATGTGGCTTCGGGAGCCCAGATTTTGACCTCTATCACCTCCAACAAGATGAAGGTGAGATTTCTGTCTAGTCCATGCCTAAACTGACTCTCTGAGATATTTCTTGTACCCTGTGCGTTCATACCCTTCATCATAAAGAAACATGGACACTGGAAATTGGAACATGCTCCACAGTTCCCAGAAGGTGGAACTCAAAGCACTTGTGTTACTCCCAGCTGTGTTGGGTTTCCTAGCCAGAGGAGGCTCACAGGTGCACCAATCAGAAGTGCTGAATAAGCCCAGTGCTCTGTCTACAGTATCTGGGTGCCAGTGTGGTTCCCTGGGCTCACTGAAAGCATCTTCACACTCAGTATGTAGAGAGGCCGTGCTGGTGTGCTTCAGAGACCAGACCAAGCACTTTGGCTTAATGTTGCTAGTACAAATTTATTAACATGAGGGTCGGGAAAGACCTGTCACCTCTCAAACACAGGGCACTGCACAACCTCAGTAAGCTGTCAGTTGAGACTAACCCCTTGAAGCTGCCAGTGCTGGCCAGAGACACGGAATTTGAGACAAGGGACAACAAAATACTGTCTAGGCAGAGATCAATCTCAGGCAGTTAACACTGCTCCTGTGCTTCCTCCAGAGCCAGTGAGAAGGGACAGGCACTCTGGAAAGGTGGATCATGCAAACACCTTTCATGATGGACTCTGTGCACCTGACATTCCAATTTCATCTCTTCTTGTGACATCTAGTCTCAAGTTAGGGATGTCAAAGATTTTAAGAACCCACTACATTCTTACAATTAACATCCATACAATTACTCAAAGAGATTTTCTTTTTTTTTGCGGAATACTGCCTGCTTAACTTAGTAATGTGTTTTACAGCTGCCATTACGATTACTACACAGAATAATGATTCTATGATTGTAAATAATACCAGGCTCCATTCCACTATAGAACATACTAATAGCATAGAACTCCTACTAAATTAATATAAAAATATAATCAACCATACATATCAATTAATACCTTATTAATCCACTTTTCCTGTTAAGGAGTACAAACTTTGGAGCTTGGTTCAGTCAACGTGTTGAACATTTACATATTGTGATGGGCCCATTTGGAAGTAAGATACATAGTTTTGAGTTACATTTGGGACCCTAGATTTGATCATTCTCCTGTAAATAACTGCTATTTAAGAAGCTTTGGCTTGGATTTTCTGCAGGATAGTTTATTTTAAACGGCACTGTCCAGGCTCAACTTCACTATGCTCTTTGGAGTCACTGAGATGAAAAGACTCAGCTGTGTCTGGGTTCTGCTGGCTCTTCCTCTATTTTTTATTATTCACCTCTCTTGACTGATGTTGGCTGACATACACACATCTGAAGTCACTTCCTGCTGTGCAGGAATGCTCTAAGATGAGAGGGATATGAACCTCCAAACTCTTCAGATGCCCTCCTCAGCACAGTAGAAGGGAGTAAGAGGAGACTCAAGCCCAACAAAGACAACACTACATCACTTAGCAGCATATCACTGGGGACTCCGGACAAGAAACATGTCTGTAGTCTTAAAGACTGGACTGGGTATATGTAAGTATTTATATGGATACAATTTTCTTGGTACTTTATAATGTAAAAATATCCCCTCTGAATCATTGAGAGTAGAAAATGAAGTCATAGCTCTCCATGTCACAGCTTCTTGGCAGGATGCAATTACTGTATTTGTGAAAAAAAACAAACCAACCCTTCACAAAGTGATGTGAACATGCTAGACAGTAGAACAAAATTATATCCACCAGACTACGGTTAGCTATGAATCCCACAGGGAGAAGAAAAGTTCAAGGAGCCAGAAACAGAATTAAATACTTCTGTTGAACTCCAGCAGTATCAGTTTCCTTCTAAGATGTCTATCTCTTACAAGACTCTATTTTAAACCTGAGCCCATTTAATGATGATCTAGGAAAGAAGCCCACAAGAGTTTCTTCCCATCTGATATTGCAGTTCCTCCACTACACTCCAAGTTACTTTTGGCCAGCAGGTCTCCCCCTAACCTCTGGAGACATCAGGAAGAAGGAGAAGCTGAGCTGGATGATTTTTGCCTCAGGACTTGCAGCAAGGACTGCATCAGCAGAGCTCAAGTTTGTAAAATAAAACTGGCTGGAAAAAGAAAGCAGCAGCCTGCTTCTGAATATTAACAGCAGTGCTTTTTTGGTTAAACAAGCAGTGTAGAAATATTGTTATCCACAATAGGCATTGAAAAAAGAAAAATGGTGAAGAATTCCACATTATTGGTTGTTTGTTCTATTTTCAATTTGCCACAAAAATAGAACAGCAGTATTTATGAGATATGCAAAGGAATTATCAAAACACGTGGACAAATAAAAATGGAAATAAAGAAATAAAACCTGAAACATGTTGAGAATTTTGCTTCTTCTATAAACATTTCCTAATGCAGGTTGTTACAGCTGCTTACCCATCCCAGCACTTAAAGTCTAAAACCGGAATATTTACGGCAAGATACACTAAAAACATCTGGGTGTTCTGGTAACACTTGTGTACGGCTTTGGCTGATTGCTCTTTCAGTACAGTGTGTATGAGAAGCACCTGAACACTTCATTAACCATCTGCCACTGAACTGATGCCTCTTGCTACTACCATTAAAAAAAAAAAAAGGCAGTAGGTTTGTAAATTGCTGGGGCTGAGCCAGTAGCCTGCCAAAGGTCAGCCATGAGCCAGCATCCCCCATCGGCTGCCTGCTCCTGCAAGGTAAATGCTCTCAACCCAATGGGGTAGTGGGTCATGCTGCCCAAGAAATTGGATTACACAGGCAGGTTGTTCACCTGGAGAAGAGAGGGTTCCAGGTAGATCTCACTGCAGCCTTTCAGTACTTAAAGGGATTTTATAAAAAGGAGGGAGAATGGCTTTTTACATGAGCAGATAGACATAGGACAAGGGGGAAATAGTTTTAAACTAAAGGAAGAGAGATTTAGATCAGATATTAGGAAGAAATTCTTTACTGTGAGGGTGGTGAGGCCCTGGAACAGGTTGCCCAGAGAAGCTGTGGATGCTTCATCCTTAGAAGTGTGCAAGGCCAGGTTGGACAGGGCTGTGAACAACCTGGTTTAGTGGAAAGTGTTTCTGCCCATAGCAGGGGGTTGGAACTAGAAAATCTTTAAGGCCTCATTCAACCCAAACCACCCTATGATTCTGGTGTACATGCAGGGACCTGCACACCAGCCCACTTGGCAACGACTCAGAGAGGAGTCGGGAGGTGTGATGGGGCGTTTGTCCTCACAGAAGGCAGCTATGACTGCTCGATCACAACTCGGTTCAAAGCACAAAGTGAGAAACCTCCGGCCATTTCCCCCAGAGGCTATCATGATCAAGAGCTCCAAGTTCTTAAACTCTTGGAGAATCCTGGACAAGGGCTGAGCACAAACTCCAGCTCTGCTGCCCTCTGCACAAGCATCACACATCCTAAGGATGAGAGTCTTGGATGCATTGCAGCACCCGCAGATAAACTCCTGCAGAAAAAGACGCTCAGGAAGAAATCTTGGCCCACAAGAAAGACACTCCTGTTGTCTGACCAGTGCGGTGATGCAGGAAGATGGACGAAAGCAGATGAGGGATATATTTGTATGAGGTGGGAAACAGATGAGGTTTTTACAGTTACTACAGAAAACTGGCATGAACAGACGCCTCCTGATACGCACAGTTGTCCCAAGAAATGCCACTGGGGAGAGCTGGCAAACCAGGCAGAGCTTCACTGAGGCCTTCTCTGGGAGACAAGATACCACCCCGTCCAATGTCAGGGCTGCACGCTGCCAAGAGCTGAGCCCACGGATGAAACAAATACAGCGCTGGATGGAAAGGAGGTGGGAATATCTCCTTGGGAAGCCCAAATATCCATGAAGAACTATTTCTAATGGTGACAGAAGCTGAAAGCTGATACTAGGATATTTAAAAAAAAAGCAAAGCCAATAAACCTTTCGGAGTGGGTAATGTACAATTGGAATTAATTAAAAGTGGTGGAAAAGTGCTCACCCAGGCATGTGATAATTTTGTTAATGTGATTTGGAAGGGTGAGAACTAAGATTTGGACACAGTCCCCGACAGCTTCTATTCATAACAAAGCAGACACAGCTGTTTGGGGAAATTACAGCATAATCTCATCTTTGGCAGATCCTATGGAAATGTTGCTGTCTGTCATGAAGAGGACAGTGCTTCAGAGAGACAACTTTCTGCCTGACAAGCAATTAGAACATAGGCAGAGAAGAGATGACAGAGCAAATGTTAAATTTTTACACACTGGAAAATGGCAGGAAGGCAGTTCTGATTCAAAAGAAAAACTGAAATTATTTGAAGATATTAAAAGCTTTTGTAAAGTGTGGCTCTGTAGCACTTCCAAAATTTCAGTGTTTTAGTGGTTTTAATGTCTCTATAGTCAATAAATTTTAATGATTTCATTATTTACATGATTACCTATTTTATACCTTTATAAGTATAATTATAAAAACTGAAGATAGAACAGCTTATGGTTTCATAGGCCAAGGCAATTTTTTCTGTCATATTTTAATTTTTATTCAATAATAAAACATATTTTATTTTATCCAAATCATTAATAAATTTATGCTGGTTTATCAAATCAATTTTATAAAAATTATTATGAACAAAACAGACTTTAAATATTTGCCACATTTAGCGTCAAAATTTTCTAAATCAAACATTTCCACTTTCAGTTCCAAGTAATATTTCAAGATCAAATTTACTTCATCTTGACAAGCTTTTTCAATGGAAATCAGGTGACACAGAAAGGTTACTTCCTCTACCCAAATTAGTATTTTTATTTTCCTAAGTAATAGGGTGATAATAAGCCGGTGGAGAACTCCTAGTTCTTGCTTTCACTAGACTTAGGATGAGACCATTTCCAGTTTGCTGGAAGTCACTGTCACGTGCAACACTCCTGAAAGCACAGCCAAAGATAAAGATGCTAAAGCAAGGTTATCCCCTGACCTTCCCAAGGGAGGGGAGGTGGCAGCACCCCTCTCCATGACCTGAAGCAACAGGACTGAAAAATAAGCTGCCGGCATGAGACACCAGCCCTGGAAATCACCGTAGCAGCTGGCAGTATTTTGATGTGTAATTGGCTTGCAAGCGCAACTTTCCTTTCTGAATAAACTGAAAAAAACCCTGAAATAGATGCTCCATGTTACAAGCGTCTATATGCATCCTTAATTGCCTGTGTATGGCAACTGGAGGACATCAATGGATGGAGCAAAGGGAAAGCACTGCTTTTCCTTTGGCTGAATACCCCTCAGCACTGGAGTGTTTTACCTCTCAGGCCCTACAGAGGATGGGAAACAGCCATGACCATGTGCTGTTGGCTAAAGAAACACACATCTGGTCTCCCTGGGGAACAGACCCACCGTTTTTCCTGCCATGGCAGTGGCAATGGCAATGCAAGAGCAGAAATTCTTGTACAGCTTCTTAATTTATCTCCATTTAAATGTGGGGATCAGTATATCTTCAATGCAAACATATCAAAAACCTTCTCAAATAATGTATATAATTTTCTTTTCATAAGAAACTTGTTAATGTATGAGTTTGGTGAGGTTTTTTTTGTCAAAACTGCATTTTGTAATATAATACTCTAATAATTTATTACCTATGAGGGCTGAATTCCCCAAGTACTTTATATGGAAAGTATCCTGCTGACTGCTTCTTCAAAGGAGTACAAGATTTGGTATTAAAGATTCTCATTATCAAAACTGACAAATTATTTTAATTATTAACATCAATCAAGTCTCCACCAGGCATAAGCCCGAATAGCTGTTTTTCAAGACTTCTTTATTTTCACATTTCTACTTGCTTTCAAATATTCACTGTTGGATAAGACAGCATACTCTGATATAAGCAATCCTATTAATTAGTTATCCCCCAAAAGGCAGAAGTCTTTGATTGTCTTAGCAATGGCAACCAGGAGGCTGACCGATAATCACAGCAACTAACCTTTGAACAAATGTCTGGTTTTATTTTAATTCCAGATAAGCACACCTGGCTAAAGGTATAGGAACAGCTCATACTTTCTGGGGCTCAATGCTGTTCAATTTGAGGACTTGAAAGAAAAACATACAGCAAAACCTCAGGGAAAGCCACTGTGAAGAAAGACAGTATTAGATAAGGGCATCCTGGCCATTTAAGTAGTAAGAGCTGGTAAATCGAGCAAGGCAAGACCTCAGCCCAAGCCATGTATATCTTTATTGCCACAGCCATGAGCAAAACACAGGCAGTACAAGAAAAGCTCGAATCAAAAGTGCAAAGGAGAGAAAATTATCACTTAGCACCCCAAGGCACCACAGAGCAAATGAAAATGGCAAGAAAGAAAGAAGTAAAGAAGTTTTCTTGGAGGAAAACTATAGTCAAGGCAAACACTGATTCCTCCCAAACAAGTGCAAACAAACAGAAGAAAAATTACATACCAAACCAAGTCCGTGCTGCCACAGCACAGCCCATCTGTTACACATTGAGATGTTACTCCGGGGTCAACCCCAAAGATGAGGCATGGGGACAGCCCTCTGCACTCTTTCTTTTGCCCAGATGCCAGCAGGGGCACCACACACGCGCTGCTGCGCCACCAAGCACTCATGGGCACAGTGCCACTGATGTAAACAGGAGATCCCAGTGAAGGTGTGAGAGGCACCATCAGCTCCTACTGCTCTCTTTCTGAAGGGAAGAAGCAGCAAAGGGATTCTGCCCATCCTTTCTGAGCGCCTTCAGCTCACAGAGCCCAGCCAGAAACTTACTATGTCCCTCTCTGTCCAAAAACATGAACTGCAGTTCATCATAAAATCTGCAACAGCTGGACGGTGGATGCGTGGGGCCCCAAAACACTGCTTAATTTATTTCTGTGCAGCACAAAATCCTGACGCAGAAAGGGGATTGTGAAATGTTTCCAAAATGATCATTGTTTTTTTTGCTAAGACTGCTAAATCTTTCCTGGCTTCCAAAAAACATCTGGGAGACAGAAATAAATAGATTTAGTTATAACACTCAAACATGAAAAAAGTTCATAAATTTGCTTCCTATTAAGCAAAAAACCCAGAAACTCAGAAGCTTTGTCTACTCCAGCAAATTTACCCACTGCTGATAAAGCAGTTACAGCTGGCGCTGAACTCAGTTTAACTTCAAGTGTAGCCAAGGGTAAACTGTCTTTCCACATCATTTTTTGGATTCTACTGAATTCAACGGCAGGTAAATGTGTCAGTTCTTAGCTGAATACCTAAATACGAATTTAGAACCCCAATTTTAGATTGCTAGGTTTGCACATTTCAGTTTGAACCACGACCAGTTCTGTAATGCTGTCAAATTTCAGAAATGCTACTGCAGTCAAACTTTCTAAACATTACTGCAATCCATTAGTAAGAACTGAAACAAATGTGAAGCATTATCAGAAATTCTGCTCATTTGCTTTAAAGTCAGTAAAAAACATCTTCCATAAATTGATCTATATTTCCAAAATGCCACTGCATTTCCAAAATGTAGATCAAACATTGGAGATTTGGAATTCCACATTTCCAAAATGTGGAAAAAATTATGACTTGTGACTACAGACCTAAGGGAGGAAAAAAATACTCTTAATTTGTTTTAAAGAGCCGTGTCAGCATGAAAACTGTGTTAAAATCCAGACTGGGCTCTGGACTAAAGGAGCCTGGTTACAACAGTCACCACGACCAACTAAAGGGCACAAATCTTAGTGTGGTTTTATTCATGCTTTTACTCACCTATCAGGCTCAGTAGACTACATGAAGTAGGTTTCCAAGTGTAATTCCAACTATTAGTAAGGTAGGAAGAACATGTACAATTATTCCTTTCAGGTCACTCTGACTGAGAAGCTGGAATTTCAGATGCCACCCTGCCCACCTGCATGCACCATGTGTCTGTGAAGGCCCAGGGCTCAGCAAGAAAGAACTGGCAAGCGAGTTGTCATTTAAGACCACAGAAGGCAGAATGCAAAATCTTAATATTCAGAAAGGTAAAGCACAACTAATGCATTACCCACCTGCTGCTATTGATCCTGAAAGTGTACTACAAGTACTCCACAGCCAACACTGCTCTGTAAACAATTACATTTGTTCCACTTAAAAAATTTTGTATATGATGTTGGTCAAAAACACTTGGAACAATTTGTCTGTCAAAAGACTGCATCCCCATTTTCATAAATTAACAGAAATTTGATTCAGCTACAGCACTGTATCACCATGCGTTCCTTACATGTGTAAATAAAATCAGAAAGACTCGTGAACTTAGGGATCATTTTCCCAATTGTATTTTTTAACATCAAATTTATAAGCAATAAGATAATAGGATTTAATAGCTTTTTGCTTATGTTTGTTTTTTTAATGCTGTTAATTAGCACCCACAGTTGCACCCCAGGCATCTCCTGTATCTATCAGATACAGATCAGCTGAAGACTAGCAAGCCCCCACCTCCTCAGCCCAAAGAGAAAGGGATGTTTTGAGTTCAGTGTTTCAGTTTGCAGTATTCCCACTCTCCACTTACCCCAACCATAAAATTGTTTTCCCTCTGTCCTTCTGCAGTTGAGAAGAGGTTCAGGCTTTGAAGCATGTGCCAAAGAGCTGGGCTTTCAAGGCAAAACACTGAAATCAGGCAAAAAAAATGAAGTGCTGTGAAGGAAGCACCTACAAATTCCCTTCCTTCTTCCTCCAGTTTGACTGCATCTGCAAACTGGAGGAAGAAGGATGTAGTCTCCCAAGGAACTGCTCAAGACTTTCCAGCTTTGCTGGTGGAGCTGGTTGGGGGATGAGTGCTGGTGGAGGACAAGCTGAATGTGAGTCAGCAGAGTGTCCTTACAGCAGCAAAGGTTAATCATGTACTGGGCTGCTCTAGCCAGAAAGTGGCCAGCAGGTCAAGGAAGTGACCCTTGCTTCTGCTTGGCATGCATGAGGCATCTGGAGCACTGTGTGCAAGGGTTACAGATCTGGGGCATAAAAGGTATGAATATAGGCCAAGGGGTCGGGGTTGTGTTAGCCTGAAAGATTGGAGCATGGGGGTGTGACCTAATAGCTGTTCTCAACTACCTAAAAAGTGGAATAATAAAGAAGACAGAGGCAGACTCATCTCCTAGGTGTCCAGGCAGAGGAAAAGAAGTGAAAAGAAAATCAAGCTGAATAAAGAACGTAAGAGGAATGTAAGGAATGTACGAGGGAAAAAAATGTCATGATGACAGAGGTGAAGCACTGGTACAGATCGCTCAGAGGACTTATACAGTCTTCATCCTTGGAGGAGTCAAAAGGGTTCTGGGCAACCTGACCTAAAATTGGTCCAGTTGTGAGCATGGCTTGGAGTAGGTGAAGTCAGACAGAAGTCCTTTTTTTTAATCAATTTTTTCCATGATTTTAACAGCAGCAACTTCAAAGGCAGAGAAATTCCTTTGGCAAGGACACGCTGCTGGAAATGCCTCTGAACAAGACACAGTGCAGCCTGAAATTATTATTTTTATCTGCAACAAAGTGAATTTTGCCCTAAAAGAGTACCTAGAAAATGTAGCAGTCATTATTTGCTCAGCACTGCAGGAATGGAGAAGAATTACCTGGAGTGTGAAGCTACTTTGCAGTTAAAAGCCCCAGTTTGGGGTTAGAAGAAGAAATAATGCTGGAGCCACCAAGGATGTGGCAGAGACAAGGTACCTAACATTTCCTAGTGAGTTACAGTAGCTTGGGTAAAACTAGCAGGTACAAGTCCTCAGCAAACAGGGGAATACAAGCCTTCCTCAGACCACAATATTTATTTTTAAATCTATTGACTTTTAGGCTGCCTCAATCTCTCCTGGCCAAGGCATTTTATAGTGTGGCCATGGTCAGATGACATCAAGTAAGGAGACAAAATGAATGTGACCTCCATAGGAATCTACTTAGTGCTGGTAAATCAGTGCTGCTTTGTTAGTGAGTGCATTTGCTAAAAGTCAGAAGATCATTCAAAACACACATTTCATGTATCTAAACACTAAACTATTCATTGTAAAAGCACTTAGCAATGGCTAGCTGTCCCAGGATTCTGCTAACTCCTCTGGGGAAAAAACTGAAGGTAAAAATGGCTCCTTACCCTCTGCTGAACCTGGTATGTGAGTGCTACACTGAGATCCTTTTTCACTCAAACGTGTCAGAGAAATAGGACAAGAAATTTCCTCTGTTTGACATCTGCTACATTTTTGTCAGTGAAGTATTACTGCCGGAAAATTACGGTGCATATTTCCTTAATTGTGTTAAATTAACTGTTCTCCCAG
This sequence comes from Cnemophilus loriae, assembly GCA_013397755.1. Taxonomy (NCBI): domain Eukaryota; kingdom Metazoa; phylum Chordata; class Aves; order Passeriformes; family Corvidae; genus Cnemophilus; species Cnemophilus loriae. Next base: position 223,938 of record VZTF01000426.1, read on the forward strand.
TGACATACAGAGAAGAATAGACTCAGTTGCTCAAATGCACCTTTGTGGAGCAAGTAAAAATTTTAGGCTACTAGCTGGCACGATGGTATGAGAAAGAGAAATGGCCTTGACTCTGTGCAAGTGCTGCTCAGCAATAAAGAAAACATCCCTGAATTACGAACACTGATTCCAGCACAAATCTGAAACACAGTCTCATATTAGCTCCTGTAAAGAAAAATAACTCCATTCAAGCCAAAAGCAGCACACAAAATTATGTTAAAACTTCTTTTATTCTACCTGAACCAGCCGTGTATTCCTTCAATTAAACCCCACATTCTATTAGAGTAACAAATTCCAGGTTATAAGAGTAATTACACACGTTACTGAAACAGAAGACTTTCCTATCAGGAAAATAAGCAGAAAATCAAAAAGAACTGATGAAATAAGGCCGACCATTTCAATCTGTAAGAAGGAGAAAAAATTACACTACAACCAACTCTACTACTTGCAAAATGTGTTAATCTGAATAAATATGTAATGATGACTAATGACTAATGCTGCAAGAATGCATAGCTGGACATGGCCAAGCATTGGTCTGAGCAGGGCAGTCATCCCACTTGCCCTTACCCGCTTCACTTATATTAACACCATTAAAACTATAGGATTGATCTCCAAACCAGAGAACTTTCCTATGATGCCAATACAACACCATCTACTTTCAGGAAGTCTGTGGGACTATGCCTTTCATTTTCCCAAAGTAAAGAAGTCTCAATGATTCAAAGTTGCATTTTTTTTTTCTTTCTTAGTTACTTCAGCAACTAAAAAAAAAATTTCTAAATAAAATGTCTACTGTTAGTTGGCTTCCTTCAGTCTCATAATCCACAGTGCATCAGTAGCCAAGTAGTCAGTAATACTCACTGTGTCCTTAATTGGAAAGATATTGTAGATGTTTGGAAACAGTTATAAAAGAAGACAGCACTGGAGAGCAGCAGACATCAATTTACCTACATGCTCTCAAAGAACTACAGAAGGAACATATATGGACTAACTACTGTATTTTCAAATTCATTCTGACTACTTTCGATATACATAAAAGTTGTTTAGAGTGTTAGGCAGATCACAATACAACCCTTGGAAGCAGCAATGTTACACTAATGGGAAAACTAAAGATTGCTTTTCCTTGAAACTGCAGAGATCTGCACCTCGCATTCAGCTCTGAGCATGTCAATGTTTCAGTAAAAAATTGCAGGTCATCAAGAAAAATGCAAGATAAATGCTTAATAGGATAGCAGGATTCCATAATTAACCTCTGCATGCCAGTAAGGTAGTTCATCAAACATTGTACTTAAATTTCATAAGGAGACATGGAAATAGAATTAGATGTTTTTAAAAACATTTTAGACAAATCTTAGAAATGATGTGATTCTAGATTATTTCACCTTGAGGAAGAGGAATGGATAATGTGACATGCCTCCCAATCTTATTCTGTAACTTATCTGTGAAACTTTGGGAAAAAGTTTGCAACACGGATATGCAACACGGATAAATAATGACTTTGGGAACTATAAACTCCTGTCCAGCAAATGCTTCCATACATGCTAAACTTTATTATCTCAAGTCATCTTACAGATGTCAAGGGGATGACTCAGAGCAGTAAAATTATGGACATGCCAAACTGTTTGCACTGTAAGTACAATAACTCTCACTTCTGTACAGCATGAGGAAAGACGACTGTTCACACTTACATGCTGCCTCTTTGAGAGCTTCCAAACAAAAATAATTAACATCTGGAAATGTCTGGCTAGAGAAGAGCTCTGGTAGTTTGTACAAGAAATAGTTGTAGGATTCTGGACATAGAAAAAGTGACTGGGCAATGAATCAGTAAGTTTGTAATGCATTCGTACATTCATTCGGAGAATATGGAGATGGAATAAGAACGATCTAGTGTCAGAAGCTCCCACTTTTGAAGTCAGGATGTCTTGACACCAAATGTTTTAGGATACTGGCACATTCTTACCATGATCTATAAGAGACCTTAATGTTGTCAGTCTCGAAGTGGAGTAAGGTATTTTTGTTCAATGTTACAGGATACATTTATGCAGTTAACAAGCAAATGAGTCAATGATGATTTGCGGATATAAATCAAATCATATACCAATTTTGTAGAGGAGTATTTCTCAGAATGGGATCTCTGAGAGCTTGTCTGGCTCTGGCCAAAGCACAAATAGTAGGCATGATCCCTGGACAGCGTGCTAGGGATCTTTTTGGAACGCTTACACAAAAGGAGTGATAAAGGTTGTTAAGTCACACCTAGTTTGTCTTTACTGGACTAATATGCATTATGTCAGATGACCACTTTAATAACTTTGATGTAATTGCTTAGAGGGTTGGATATGAAAAAGAAATAGCAGTTAAGCTGGTCTATCTAATATATGATACTCCTAAAGTAACACTATTAGTGGTAACAGAAAGAAAATGAGAAAAGGAAAATTAAAGTGAAATGAACATTTCTCCTGCTGTGACTCAGTCCTGCACCATGAGCTTTACTAGGGGCATTTTTACAGCCTTGAATGGTGCAGGAACAAGCCTATTGCTATAACCATTAAAAAGTGATTAAAAGAGAGCACCAAAAAATAAACATCATGAAACTATTGCCCTCATGCTACAAAATGGATTATATATGGAGCTTGTTCATTTAGTCTCGCTGTTTACTTACAGTAACTTACACAAGGCAATAAGGGAATATAAATATCCAAAAGCACAATGGAGGAATGAAAATATCCCCTTGCCAGGAGTAACACTAAAGAAGCAGGGTGCCTCTTGGGTATTCCACTCTTCTGAAAGTGATTTAACTTTCAAGAAAGTTTCCACTGGTTAACTGACAATGATGGCAGTAAATACAATGCAGAAACTGCAAGAGTTCCTTTTTAATAACTCTGTGGTTTGTCTTCTTTTATTTGGCAAATTGTCTAAATACCATTGTGGCATTATATTAAACCATCTCACAAAAGACTCAATCAGCTAACATACCATTGCTGGGCTTGACAAAACATAAAGAAGACCTATTTATAAATAGCTTCTCTGTGTTCAGTGTTTTGAGTTTTTTATTCTTTCAAGGAAGGAAGGCTGTTGCCAAAAACTACGTGCCAGTATCATTTGGCAAACTTTCTGTAGCGTTATCTGATCTGCAGAGACATTAAATCTGTACTGCGAATACATATTCAACAACTTATTAGAAGGTGGAATTTGCGGCCTATTACACAAATACATATACAGTTGATAAGACATAATAGAACAGCTGTTGTGGAGCTATTTCCCCATAATTCACTCAATGCAAGCAACATATATGCAGCTGACATCGTATTGAAAAATCTTGGAAAGCCTGCTGACAGAAGTGAGTGCACACAAACATTGGCTATACTGCCATTCTCATAAACCTTTGTCCCCCTCTTGCCTTTTTTTGCACTCAAAAGCTGCATCTTTCACTAACTATAGGCTGCATTTTAAAAAGGGACTGCTTATGTAGGAACTTTCGCATGTGAATCACTATACACCAGGTAATTTTAGAAGTAGAGAACAGCCACGTGAAATCTTTTCTTTCCTTGTTTGCACATAAAGTTAAGTTTAAATAACTAAAATATATTTTCAGGAATGACACACTAGATGGTAAATTTCATCCTAGATGTAGATTTCTTTAATGAATGAAAAGAAACCTTTTACAGAAGGGTTTTTTTAAGACAGGAGGGTTTTTTAAAAAACAGTGATAGACTCTTCTCTGTACAACAGCAGTGGGCATTGCCATAATGCAAAAGCAGGATGTTACAAGCTGTGGGGACCCTTCTGCAGATCTTAAATCCATGTGAAACCTGTCCAAGACCTTAATTACTTCCTCTGTAATACATGTATACTTAATCATGTTTCAACTTTCATCTTCTCTCCTTCATCTCCCATAGTCTTGACATCTAGTGTTCTGTTTAAACTACAAGCATGCAGAAAATTCCTTTATCTGAGCCTTGGGGAAAGTGCAAACCATCAACCAGAGGTAACAAAGTCTCTACAATATCTATCCTCTTTATTAACTGAAGAATGCCAGCCAGTTTCATATGTTGCAGGAGTAGGTAAAAAATCTAGTGGTGTGAGTGCAGTAAGGAGTCAGATGTTGTCTCTGATCCAATTTCTGCTATGTGATATGAAGTCTGTGCTCCTGTCATAGACATGAAAGCAAAGACATACAACTGCACTGGCAGCAACTGAAATGCAATCAAATTTTTTCTGCACTTCGGTCTTACTGCACATACTTACATTTTTAGGATGTTCTTTAAAGTTACACGATTTAGAAACGACTTTTTCTGCTAAAACACAAGGCTCACAAAAACAACAGCAAGCCACAACAAACAGATTTCAGAATTGACGGGTTACATATGTTAGGGCATTATTGATTTTGATTCTGTGAATTGATTTTTAGGATGAAGGGAATATTAGATCACAGAGACCGTAGTATTTGATCAAACAGTTGAATCTTGGGTATTCAAAGGCATTGTGTGTTGACACCAAGAATGCGGATGAATTAAAGGATTTGAGTCCCTGAGAAACCAGGCACAGACATGCAAGATGAAGGTATAAGAAGGACTGAGATCCATGCACAGCAGGGAGCTGATGTGCTGCCTGTACAGGCAATGGTCCAGGCCAGCAATGATGCCCCCTGAAACAGCGAAAAAATTATGAGTTCTCTTGTCTTTGCTAATTTCTTCCCAGTCTAAAATCTGTTCAGGATTTGGAAGCTGAGCATCTTAACCAAGGCTCATCATCCAAGTAATTAAGAAATGATTGTTTGTACCTCTTATCTCCATTACTCAGAGACACGTCCACCATTGTTTCATCCCCAATTGTTTAGAGAATGCAAAAATCCCCACCAGCTAAAGTGAGCCTGCAGTCCTCCCTTCTCATCCCCCATCAAATATAAATAAATCCAGAAAACATTTGGTAAACTGCACGTTAGAATAAAAATACCACCAGATTAACGAAGGCCACTAGCGGAAGTCCTGTATCATAATTGCATCAAGAGATTTTAAATTCTAAGTTATTACACTCTCATACTGGTATATTGCTACTTGGGAATGGCTTGACATCGCAGTGCCCAGAGAACACTTGGAAATTACCTAATTTTATCTTGCTCTTACTTTAAATATTGCAGAGAGGATGGTGGAAGAAGCCACGTGTGAGCAGCCTTGACTTAAACACAGCAGCGAAAAGCCCTGGGTAAAACAGGACTCACACGAAGTTCAAATCTACCTTGTTCAAAGAGAATTTAATGAGTAGTTCAGTAAGGATCTGCAGACAAAAATGCACCCAAATCAAGCACCGCAATAATTTCCAGTGACAGATGAATTCAGACAAAGTGAAATTTCTTAAGAGGAGCTTAAGGAATAAAATACCTACATTTATTAACAAGATTACTTGGTAGATATAAACTGTCCTAGCTTTAGCTGAAAGACTACACTGTGAGAAGCATATGTGAGTTCTTCTGTAGAATAGCTCTTACCACCAAAAAGAGTATCTTTGGGTCAGGTTTTGCATATACAAAGAAATTATCAGTGAAAATTGTCCTATGTGAACTGTGTTACTTTGTTCACACAGAATGTCCTCTTTAATTTTTTTTATAATGAATGGTATTTCAAATTCATCATGTCAGATGAAGATACAACAATTACACCCTTTAGCTGCAATTACTAGTATTTGTGCAAATGTTTTCCACCCGTTTGGTTTAGCTCTATTGTTGTATAAGTTTCATTGGCAAGAATTTTTCCAAACAACAAAAATGCCTCTGTGACACCTAATTCTTTCATAAAATACGATAATTTATGTTCTCATAGCACAGCTCCCTTGGTAAAATTACATACTTATAATTAAAAAGGAAATGAAGTGTTTAACAAAAAGAAAAAGGTAAGAAAGTGGTATGATAGAACTTCCAGCCAACACCTAGACTAAAAGTGCACATGGCTAGAAATATTCCTGGGAAGTGGGGACAGCTGGCCTGAAATGGCCCATCAGTCCATCTCCATCCTTCCAAAAATCATTATCCCCCAAAAGAGGATGGATACTTGCAACTGCATCCTTGAATGTTCAAACATTGGAGATATTCTAAGGAAATGGTTGTGAGAATATCAACCTTCATGGACCAAAGCTACGCTGGCTGCCACTCCAACAGTTTAACCAGGAGGAGATAAATGAATGTTCAGGAAGGCTCCCTCCTTAGTTTACCTGCATAGATGCGGCTAGGGTAAATACAACAAAATGTAGCTGATGAAACTGTAACTTTACGGGATCCCGTGGAGAACCTCCCTGTACTCCCGGGCTCCAAATCCCAATGAAATAAGCCTGAAAAGCAGGAATCAACCACTGAATAGTAACAGCCTACTGCTTCTGAAATCTGAAATGCTTTTTCTCTGTTTTTAGAGCTTTTCACTCTGGAAAACAGTTTATATATGAAATACCCGAGTATATGCATTCACATGGTATTTGTGGCTTCAGATTTAAAAACAACTCTATATGGTCAGTGGAATCCCCCAGAGCACAACTGAGTATCCTCTGCCCCATTTCTCACATGGTACCAAAGCCAGAGTCAAACCCTGTGAGGAGGGGATGCAGTGCCTGGAGCACCCCATTACTTTCTGCATCAAAATGTCTTTTTCTGCCCGACTGCCTAGAGCACTGTGCAGTGCAGGCTTTCGTACTCCAGATGCACCTGAACCTTGCATAAGTCCCTGGCAAGAAATCATAGAATATCCGGAATTGGAAGGTACTCACAAGCATCATCAAGTCCTACTCCCGGCCCTGCACAGGACACCCCAAGAGTCACACCACGTGCTTGACAGCGTTGTTCAAAAGATTCTTGAACTCCTACATGGTTGGTGCCATGACCATTTCCTTGGGGAGCCTGTTCCAGGGCCCAGCCACCCTCTGTGTGAAGAACCTTTTCCTAATATCCAACCTAAACCTCCCCTGAAGCAGCTTCAGGCCATTACCTAAGGTTCTGCCACTGGGTATCAGAGAGAAGAGATCAGTGCCTGAATGTTCACAGCAAAACATCTGCTGCCTTTAAGAGAACAGGTCTTCACTTCTTTGAGGTTACTAATGCAGGTTAATTTTTTCAATCAAAATAACCCCATCACCCCATTAAAATTCTATACATTTTGGTGTGGAAAGTTTCTATCTTGTTTTTTTTTTTTTTTAAGTAGAGGTGAGAAGAAGAGAGTTATGACAATGATAACTAAGTATATTTTTTAAAAGTTAATTCTGAAAAAGCATTTTTAAAATAGATTTTTAAAAATCTAAGCTCCCTCCCCCCAACCCCACCCCCATAATCCAGTCAGTAGTTTTTGGCCAGCTCTTTTTATTTGACATTTCAGGACAAGAGGGTCCAAGTCAGCTGGCATGAAGCCACACCATGACCTAAAAAGAAGGTGCAAAGCCTGTATTAATAAGCCTCATCCCATAACGGATGCAAGAACAACATCACAGTGCTGAAGAACATTTGCAGAGACAGCAGAAGTAAAGCTGAGAGAAAGCAGGAAGGCAGGAAACAGTTCATCGATCTCAATGGATAATGAGATTATTTTAAAAAAATGAAAGAGAAGAAGTGTTGAGAAATCCATTATTTGCAATGAAAGGACAAATAAAAGTAAAATAAACTGGAATAGGCTGATAACCAGGAAGATGACAGGGAAGTACTATCATAGAACAGAAGGAAATTGCTCCCACTTGCAAATAACAACTCTTGCCTTTCTCAGGCAGAACTGTCACTCATAGAAAACCCTTTGGACTTTGGAGAAGTTGAAAAAAATGAAAGAAAACCACAATGTATGTAATCAAGACTTAAGAAGTGAATGAAGTCAGGCTAAATAACTCCCTGTTACACCTTGCTTCCCAGTGTTTTGCTAAAAAGGACACTCCGGAGCAACCGTATCTCTTCCTCATCTGATCCAGACACTGGAAAATTCTTCCCTCTCTTTGCCGCCTCACAGATTTCTCTTGCTTTAATTAATTTTCTTTGCAATGAGATCCAGACTGTGGCCCTTGCACCTACCTGGAAACCAAAAGAGAGAGCTGCTCAGCTCAGAGAGGTCCCCAGTGGGTTGGGGAGCATCTGTCTGCCCTGACCCACAATCAACCAACCTCCGTCATTTTCTCCACCAGCTCCCAGCCAGCCTAGCCTAGCCCTGACCTCCTTGGCAAGAGGAATATCACAGTCAGCCAAGTGCTGGCTTAGCCCAATCCCTGTTTGATCAGCAGAAGATTACGTCAGGATCTAGGAGCTTTGCTATCTGAATGCAGCATGTGAGCATTCAGGCTGGCTTCTGCCTTCCTGTTGTAATTACTTGATAATCACCATCAGCGCATACACCTTCCACAGGCACCTCGCCTGCAAAGGGTCCGAAGCTCTGCTGTCATTAGCCCTTTCCCTGTCCTTGGAAATGGGATTTCTGGGTGAGAAACTGTGGCATGAAGCCATTATCCTTATCACATACTGGGGGATGTTTTTTGAGAAACACAAATGCAAGCAAAGTGATTAGCCATGGCTGTGCCCTACAGAAATAAAACTGCTTCCTTCTGATAAGCAAAGTAACTGTTTTGAATGTGACTTCACCTTATTCTGTGCTGCTACACAAATCAGGGATGTTATCTTGGAGACAAGGACAATAATGAAAATAACGTATTTCCATGACTTCCATGGTACCAATGTCATCTTGCTTAAAACCAGAGAGTTTTGCAAGAATAGTCTGATGTCACATCTGGCACTGGTGGCATCAGGCCGTGTCCGGGTCTGTCCTTGCTCCAGCACTTGATTTCTGTGGCAGTCAGTAAGCTCATAACACTTTTGTCTTGCCCTTGTGGATTCATAACACAAGTAACAGCTAAAACCCAAACACTCAACAGCTGGAATTGCTGGAATCAACTGATCATAAAGTAATTGCAAGTTTCTGATGTGATGCAGCCAAATCAAAGGCAAATGCAGTATTATGGAAGCCTTTTCAACACAGACTCACAAATTTAAGTGTGTCTGGATAAAGTATTGACGAGATATCAAGTGACCCAACTGGCAAGCAACTTTCAATGCAATATGCAGATAATGACATTTACGGTAACTGAGGGAGATAAAAACCTGGTTTGGGAGAGGAGTAAAGAAAATGTGGCTTGTTTAGTCTAGTCAAAATAAAGTAGACACAGACTGATCTCTCTCTCTCTAGGGGAGCATAAGGGGGTTAATCTGAGAAAAAATAGTATGAGAATGATGCATGAGAACAGGTATCTAAATTTGGGTCACAAAAACAAGTGAGTACAACATAGCAGTCAATACATCTAAGTAGAAAATAGAAGACACTTCCCAGCCATTTCAGCGTTGAGCTTTTGCTATCCAGGTATTTCTAAAACGGAAAATGGGAAAATTTGGGAGGGATTAGATTATATTAAATTTGTGGCAGGTGGTACAGGACTCATGGACTAGAAAGTGCCCTCCAGGTAGGTGTCCTAGTGAAGCTCTACTAAGAAAAAGAAGAGACAATTTGACCCTGCTGTTGGGAGTCCTTGCCTATCAACAATCACAAAGCTGCACACACAGCTCTGATGGGAACAGGGCTCTTGGCATAGCTGCATTCATTTGGGAACTCTTGTATAGCTGCTACACAGATGCCTTGAACATCTTAGCAAGGCTCAGATTTGGATTCCCTGTCCACACAGAGTCAATCTGCAGCTAAGCAAACACATTGTTATGATCCTTCTCCATTATCAGAAACAATTATTTGCTGCAAGAAGTCATTCCATTCTCTTTTCGGTCCTGTTTGACACACAAAAAGATCAAAGTAATGTATTTAAGCAGAGAAAATTTGGAAAGAAGTCTAATCTCATTAATTTGGAGAGACCTCAGAGATCAACTATGACACAACCAATCCGAGACAGAAGAATGTAATAAAATACATTACAGATATTTCACTTAGAAGTATAAATTAGTGAGGAGGTATTATTTGAAATGTTGCAGCACAGTCTTAGGGTTGGGGGAAACAGGGAGAGATTTGCTTAATCTTTAGTGATATAGGCCTTGCTCATTCCTGGCTACACCTCAGTCTTTGTTAAAAGCAGTAAATTGAAGGTGTGCCAAGTAATTTATAAAACCAGATCCTTTATTGCTTTAGCACTTCTGAATTTGTTGTTGGAGGTTGACTCACATGCTGCAGACATCTTTTACCTGCTTGATTAGCATGGGGCACTAAGGACATCAAAGAAAAAACTGAACAAAGCATAAAATCAAATTACAAAAACATAGAGATGTATACTCCACCTCTTTTCGATTCATGATGAGCTCCCCACAGATTTTGTCTTCTATTTTGCCCCTCACTTGCCTTGTGTGCTTAACTCACTTGATTTTTTTTTAGTCAGAGGCTGTTCAAAACTTGCCAAAAGACTGTGGTATTTGGTCAAAGACTGTACAAAACCGTTTGTACACTCCTTGTACTTCACACAGCAAGGTCCTGTTCTCAGCTGGATGCTCTGTGAGGTAATGTAATATAAATAGCAGCTGGAAAGTTAAGACAGAGCACTCAAACCTCATATCCAACCTACACCCCTTGCACAGACGAAGCTCAGGCACACAGGGCACCATCATGCTGTGAGGGAGCAACAGATTTAAATCAAATATGATGCTCAGGTTTATCCTGTCTAATGCTCTGTCATTCAGCTATTCAGTGGGAAGACATTTCACACTACACATCTCAGGGTCATTTCAATTTTTCTACCCTTACATGTTGCTTAAGCCAACCCAAGCTGCTGTGACAACAGGCTGGTCCTGTATTGAAAGGAAAAAAAGCTTAGAGAACCTGGAGCAAGGAACATATGTGAAAAAGAGCCCCAGCCCTGTAATCCAGAGAAGGGGCACCAGGCAGATTTTTGTGTGAAAAAAAGGGTCTCCAGAGCACTGAGCAAGAACAAGTGAGTAGATGAAAAATACTCTTGAAAACTGTGTGGATGGGGACCCTAAATTTAAATCACCATTGGTACTAAAGCTGTTTATTACTAGCTCGTGTCCTATCTGAAATAACCTGCAACAACCTATCCTTTGCTTTTATATTGGTAAAAGTGACTAGAATCAAGATTTAGGATTTGATTTACTTGTAATCCATCTCTTACAACACATGGCAGCAGATTGTCATAGTTGTGTTTAAGTTGTGCTCAATTGGCAATCTCCCAAACCAGTCCAGTCTATTCCCTATTCCAGCGCACAGATCCAACAGGAGCTACAATTCACTGCACTCTGTTGTTATTAAAGACCAGCATTTGCAGAATAAAGGCTATGATGAGAGGCTGGACTCATCTCACCTTTCTGCAAGCATCTACAACTGAACTAGTCACCTCGAGTTCCTTTTGCAAACAATCGAGAGAATTAAGCATTTTCAGGGCGATTCATTCAACTCATTCTATGTACCTAGCTCAGACTGAGATGAGTTGATTTTCTCTGTTGAGCTAAATGCTGCCTGAGGGGTGGTTCAGACCTAGATACCTACAGTGCAATCTTGTAGAGCAGAGTTTCTTTTCAAGAAACTTTTGCTGCCCAAGAAGTAAGCATTGAGTTTAAGCAAGTCATACACGCATACTCTGCAACCTGCTGAGAGGAGAGGGTTCTTCTCGATGGAAATTCAAGTTAAACTTGTGGCCTGAATCATCATGAATCTTTCATACAGTTAAACTCAGGTAAATCTTGGCCCCCTGTTTCGCAACTGTGTTTTCTACAGTTAGAATGTTGGATCCTATGGGCAGGGCTCTGGAAAAGCCTTTGAAAAACAGGTTTGACTCCTTCAAGGAAAACCACCACCCAGGCTTCTGGTAGTTGAATGTAAATTAGGCAGTTAAATAGTCTGTTTTGTAAAAGTACTTGTCTTCTTGCAGTTCAAGAGTTTGTCTTCTGTTGCAGAGGTGACTCAGTTTGTACGTTACCTACTCTGGACTTACAACCACACAGAGGAACAGATTCTCTGGGAAGCCACGCACTGGGAGCAGAGAGTTGCTGCACAAGGAACAGATCTAATTCTCTGGGTCATCACTAATAGTCCTGTCAGCATCATTCTGGGTCCATGGCACAGGTGCCCTCGCTGGGGTAGGAAGCACCTCTTCAGTCAGAGCCACGGTTAGGCAGACACTGCATCAAGAGAAAACTTTTGAGTTACGCTATGCTAGAGCTCAAAGAGGCTCATGCACATAAGGAAATTCTTTGCCAAATGCAAAGGTAACAAAAGAGAAAGAATACGGGTTTTATTTGGCCATTCATAAGAGGTTTCTAGGTTGACTGCAGTAGTCATTGTGATAAGAAATAGTGACTGTACCCCTGAAGCAATTTAATAATCTAAGATACTGAGTTTGGTAGTCTCATCTTATCTGTTCCTTTCTCAGTTATGAGCGATGATGTTTTTTTTCCTGAAAGTTATGTACTAGCTTTGGGGTTTGGGTTGAGTGATATTTCTGAGCACAGTGTGCAAAATCCAGAGCTTTGTCCCAAGCAAGAACACCCTTCTCCCTCAGGACAGTAACCCTGCTTCATTTACAAGGCGCTTCTTGCTACCCCATAAATCTTACCTTTTCCATTTTATCCCACTCCAACTTTCACAAATTCCACTACTTTCCTCTGTTTCTGCTCTCAGAGTCTAAAAAGACTTATTTTTCCACACAGTCATCCAACCCAAAACCATTTTTATCTTATATAAACTCCCCAGTGTTCTTTAAACTCTTTGATTCCTTTTTTTTTTCCCTCGGAAGGGATAACACGATGTTTCTTCCTTCTGTGAGGTTCCACCAGAGATTTTCTTTTTATCAATGAATATAGGTCAGTGAATTTAGACCATATGTGTTGCTTCCACTGGGTGATTGTTCCATTTTTCAGTAAATAAGGCAAGACATCTGTCTTAACAACACAAAAACCAAGAAGAGTTTGTCATATCAAGCTGGTTTTGTACATCTTAAGTGTTAAAAGACTTTGAAGACTCAGTAAGTAACACAAAAGGTCAAAGAGAATCTATGGGCATTTTAATCTGAAATTATTTTTAATAAGAGCTCTATAGATAAATCAATTTAAAAGGAACAGTTCTTTGATTAGACGTGGAATTGCACCAGAATTCTGTGTTGGGAAGAAAATCGTCATCAATCAGAATCTAGTGAAGTCATGAAAGAAAAAACAGTTTAAACTTTAGTATTTCTAATATTTTGAAACCAGAAATATGTCTATTATTATTTTAACATTTCTGATGGTTACATTGATTATGTTGATATCTTTGATCAAATTATTGATGTGTCTCCATGTACAGCATAACTATTTTTAACATAGATAACCAATGCTGTATTTTTCGTATGCTCATTACAACATAACAAATATTATGTCTTAGTTACAAGGTATATAAAAGTAAATATGTCACAGTGACTTCTCTTAAAAAGAAAATATGGAGAAGTTAATCAATGCATAAGAGTCTTACAGTCCATGTAAACTGCAGTGCCTGAGAGCAGTTACACCCAGAGTACAACCCATAGAGCATATTGTTAGTAAGCAGACTTTGACAAGCTTTGAGAGGAAAACTGTGTTAAAAAAATTAGATTGTTTTAACGCCTTCTGTTAACATTCACTTAACTCAGGCTCTTAAATCTGAAAACGGAAAAATCTCCAGAAAGTTCTGAAATAAATACTACAGTATACACAGATGGGATGTTGGGGCAGAACGCCAGAATCGCAGTTTTCGGCGAATCACAGGCAAAATAATTAATGGCATTTCTAGCAGCATAACACCCTGCAAACATACACACTGCCTCGTGGAGTACTTGTCAGCAGTATTAATCTGGGAAATAATTAGTCCCTGTAAAGTTCTTTCACCAGATGGCCAGGCAAGATCGTCAGCTAAAATCCTGCTGTTTCAGCACTGGAGAAAATGCCAAGGAGTGATGCTTTATGCTACCCTGTGCAAGGCCTGGGCACACTACACTATGCTCATGGTTTCGTTCTCCCAGGTACTGCGTAGCAGCACAACATGCTTCACAAATCCCACCAGATAATTTTCCGAGCATCACCGCCAAGCTTGCTTCACACCCCAACATTTGCAAGCCACTCTGCAGAAAGTTCCACCATCTGCCAAAACACAGGACCTCTCGAAATGGAATTAGATCAGAATTTGTATATTTAGAAACAAAATTAATTCCAGAAGAGGCAGCATAAAAAGAGAAATATGTTAACAGTAGCCCACAAATACAGTGGCCATCCAATGGCGTAGAAGCTCCAGCTTGACAATCAACTAACCTTCACTTTATCACTTCACTTTGTTATCGAGCAAACATTTAAGGAACTTCCCAGTGACATACTAACTGTTTCCACAAATATCCAGTAGGGGTTTACTCTACAAAGGCTGTATATCAGATACTGATTTGATGGCAGCCTGGTAACACAGAAGCATACAGCTGGGGTAGGGCTATCCAGCAGAAATGCTGGATATGTCCAATATGTCTAATGCTAGACACTGGCCTAGAATCACACGCAAGCACTGGAATATGAAAACACACCTTCTATTTTGTTTGGGGTCCCTGTATCCTAGAGCTAGCTCCAAGACTCTGGAAGTCAGAGAAGAATAGCCTTTACTTAGAAACTCAAGACCTGCTCAAAGACATGGATTACTGGATACGACATTTGACAGCGTCTGAAAGACTCATAAGCAGCAGCACAGGGAATTCTGGAAAGTTAACACTTCTGCTTTGAACAAGCAGCAGTGAGCCTGATTTGGCTGACTATGGGAAAAAGAAAACAAAATAGGGCTCTGAGCAGCACTGCTGTGGCTGTAGCTGAGGCAGAATTTCCATTTCAAAGCCTGGTTTTCCATGTCCTACTTCTCCCTTATAAATACAAGCTGCAAGTTAAAACTTGGCCCAAAGAGTTCACCTATCACCTTTAGGAATTAAAGACTGAATCAACTTGCTAAAAAAATTGGAAAAGGAAGAAAGATACTATTGTTAGTACAAATATATTTACAAAAATATCTGCTGTTCTTTTGGGAAGGCTGTGGGGAAAGAGAAAGCCTTGGCTGCTTGGTTTTCAAGAGGTCAACAGCATGCCACAGCTGCACACTCATGCAAAGACAGTGACTATAAAGCCCAAGATGGCTCTTCAGATGTGTTTATCTTCAGTACTAAGTCATCTCAGGTCTGGACAAGAGAAAGGAACTTCAACTTTGCAGGTTCAGTGTTGACAGCCACCGAGTGCATGTTACAGGAAAAAACCTGTTTTGAGCTGTGCACCAGTCTAGTCTCAGTCAGAGTTAGCCTCAGCTGTTTGATATGTCAGAGCTTGGCCTGAAGGACACAGTTCAGTCAGTCAGTGACTGAATGACGGACTGATACATCCAATTCTGCCTGGTAACATGCGAACGCTGGATGGATTTCCAGGGCAGGAGGAGTGAGCCTTCACAGAGGTTTCAGCTATCCAGCCCCAAGTGCAAACACAGAACGTATTGATTCACCAGGATGTTCTAACAGAATCCCACGCAGCCCAACACAGTATTTCAGTCACTTAGGGTGA
This sequence comes from Cnemophilus loriae, assembly GCA_013397755.1. Taxonomy (NCBI): domain Eukaryota; kingdom Metazoa; phylum Chordata; class Aves; order Passeriformes; family Corvidae; genus Cnemophilus; species Cnemophilus loriae. The sequence continues at coordinate 239,509 of VZTF01000426.1, forward strand.
GCCTGAACTGCAGCACTCCTCCAGGAGCAGTGAACAAAGCAGACAGGCTTTTCCACGCAACTGCGTCCCATCTGTTTGCCCGTCAGAGATGCAGAAGCTTTCAAGACCAAATACCACCATGTTACTTATCTGTGAAAACAGGGGAGTAAACAGAAGGGTACATGGTGCAGGATTAAAGCTACTTTACTCTTCTGTGCAGCTGTTTGTATCAGGTTACTCTAAACGGCATCCAGGCACCTTCCAATAGCCGGTTAAGTGATGTGGCTAATGTCTGTTATCTACGGTTCACTCACTCCTCCATCCTGTTTGATTATCCTATCAATACGTGGCAAGTTTCCCACTTTCTATGGAGCCATGACCTTAGCTGTCTTTGGCACATTAATCAATATGCAGCTCGCATTTTTCAATGGTACAAAGCTTTTTCTGTGGATAACAAAATCTAGCAATGAGCTCTGGCCCCCATCTCAGAGTCACTACTAAAACACACCAAAGTAATCACTGGTGAGCTCTGGGGAACGCTGGAGATTAGGCCATGGGAGTGATCCTTTGAAGAGTCTGAACACTACAGCTGGCATCTACAATAACCATCAGGGAAATCCAGGGGTTCGTTTTCTCTGCAAGAGCAATGAACATTTCAGGCAACAAAGCAGTCAAAGAGGAGATAATTAAAGAAGACTTACTGAATAATTTATTTTGTGAAAATGAAGTTTAGTGTTTGGTGTTTCTTATTTAAGGAAAATGTCAGCACTTCAATGGAAGAAGTTGTTTTCTGAAGATACAGAGACGTGAGAAACACTAAGATATTAAGAAGTGCATTAGAAAACAGTGATTACATTTTAGGATCATTAAAAAAAGTCATGACAGCTCTGCTGTATTTTATAGCCATTCTGCCCAAGACAAATATTTGCTAGTACATTAACCTGGCTTGCAACATTTTCTATAACACGTAGAAACTTTAACAGGCTAATTATAAAATCAGAATTGATTTCTCTAGAAAGCTCCATTTCAGACTTTGCTATTGTTCTCCTACCATGCAACCAGCATGGTTCTCAGCAAATATTTAGATTATTTTTGACCAAGGCTAAACTGTCAAACAACATTATGGTCACCTCACAAAGAGGGCACAGATAAGGCAGAGATGCTTTATGCTTTCTTTGCCTCTGTCTTCATCACTGATGACAAGCTAAGAGAGTCCCAGTGCCCTGAGCTGGATGAGCATGGCTGTGAGAGTGATAAACTCCCAGTCAACCCTGAACTTGCGCAGGATCTGCTGCTCCAGCTCAGGCCATGGTGTATGGGTGTAAACCAATGGGTGTGAGGGTCTGGAGCAGAGAGCAGTTCCCAGCAAAGTGTTTTTCCTCCCAGTTTAGTTCCGTTACTAAAGACAGTGGATGCTGGAGCAGTTGACATTTACCACTTTACCTAAAAAAGGGAGATCATTGTAAAATACATCAGCAGAGAGATCAGTCTCACCTAACTTTCCATGCCTACACTGTAGACACTACACCTAAATTTTTTACAACTAGGCATTTAAGATTAGCATTTACACTTATGTCACAGGCTTTGGGCAGAAATAATCACTGTAAAAGTCTAAAATAATCCTTGTGAATACCACTCTAGAAATACCAATGTCTGTGCACTGATTGAATGGAAATACAAGCAATTACTTCCAACAGGAACCTCAATATGTGTCTACAGCTAAGCACGACGAATGACAGCCAGGATGTGATGGGGTTTACTAACCAGCCTCACTAGGAACAGATTTAATGCTTACTGTAGCTGGAGCCCAGGAGAAAAGGAGACTATGGCCTGTCATGCCTTGAGCTGATGTTTGTGCCAGTGTTGGATCTTGCTATTCTCCCCCACCCTAGAAAAAGACCCACAAGGTCTGACCAAGCAATTAGCAGAACACTAAGTTGGTAAAGGTGAGGCACTGGCTGAAATTAAGAGGTTTTGGAGATGGAAGAAAGGTTGATAAATTATTATAGTACTATCAGAATAATCTCAGTTCCTCTCCAGTGGGCAGCAAAAAGTCAGCAGAAAAGGATGCCAGGGAGAGAGGCAAAGGGAGATGGGAAGAGAAAGCTTCAGCTCCACCAGACACCATTTCCCTGATTAAAGAAGGCCTTCCTAAGCCATCAGGCAAAACACAGTCTTGGCTACATGAGCCCTTAACATTTCCCATGATAGCAGGTAGGCAGAAATCCTATGCCCAGTATCATAAGGTCAGGGCCACAGGACCCTTTCAGTCCTTCTCTGCTCCTTCAGGCAGAAGACCAAGACAGACCAGGGCTATACATCAGTTTTCAAAGTGAGTTACCATACCTTTGAGCGAAGCGAAGACCACCTTTTACAGCACAACAGCTGCAGATAGGAATTTACATTAAATAATATTTTCAAGAATGGGGAGTGTGGAGAAGGGTTAGTTCAAGATTATGAGCAGCAGATGAACACCTTTTGTCAGATAAGAAACTTATTTTTCCCCTTTACATCCGTAAATATCCTGCTAATAGGAAAGGAAATGTGATGCCATGGAATAAGGCATCTTCCCATTGTGTCTAATTATGCATCCCTAAAATGAAGCTTCCTAGTTTGGTTTGTTGGGGTTTTTTTGGCTGGGAGAATTATCACATGAATTATCATTGCTTTTCACTCTGAAAATAGGAACTTACCAATTTCAATTGCAGTTGACTATCTGAATGAAAATCTGATAAAATGTGGTTCTTGTAAGGGACACTGATTCCTTTAGCTGAAGATTTTTTTTTCTGGAACATGTAATAGTATCTGTATTTATTGTGGAATAAACTCAGCAATGAATGGCATAAAATGAACAGAAGAGTGTAGTCACAAAGCACTCAGTCACACATTTTCCTCATTTGTACACTGTTTATCATCTGGTATATGCCACAAGAAGTAATCATTTAAATAAACAACTTCTTTAGTAGGTAATAAAACATTATTGAGTTTCCAGTCTCACAACATGTGCTACAGCTATAAATCAGATTATTCTAAACTTGCACTGATTTGCAGCACTGGGAGGCATTTTAGAAATGCCACAATTGAAAGGGAGGCGCTGGATTTTTGTTTCTCTATAGTGTCTGTCTCTACAGCAATCCCGAGAAGGCCATGGGTGTTTGGAAACGTGCCCGTGCCTTTTCAGCTACATCAGCTGTTATAATATGCAATGTTACCTCTCCTGCAAACCTTGCCTAACTTTTATATTGCCCAATCTTTTAAATGAGTATAAACCACTTTCAGATGTCAGTTACGGTTATTGCTGGAAGTGTTCTGCTGTAAATTACCAAACGCGGCGCACTGGGAAAACCTGCCAAGAGGTGATACAAAAGTGACTTTGATCAACACTGGCATCCCAGCCGCAGAAGAACAAAGCAACAAAAGGAGCATCTCTTATTGTACTAACCTCTCTGGTTTTGAGGTGCATTTGGTGCATTTCTCTAATTAGAGATGATGGCCTACAATTGGCCCCACCACCCTCTGCTTCTAGGCTCCTTGAGGAAGATGAGATAGAAGCCAGCCACTCCTTTTTACTGATCTCTCTAATAGAGTCTTCTCTTTTGATGAAGATGATAGCATCCGTGAGGAGGATAGGGGTGTTCCTGATCCTGAATGACTAAGCTGGCCAGTAACTTCCTTTGGTGAATCTCTCTGTCTTCAGCTCATATTCTCCACCCCACAGAGTGTGTGTTGTCCCAGGAATGTGAGGAGGACTGGATGCCTTGGGAAAGGGATTTCACAGCGCTCTAGGATGCGTGAAACCTTCCTGACAGCTCAGCGGATGCATCAGGGTGATTAATGTTGCATGCTGCCACCTGAGAACATCTGCAGAGAGCCAGGGAGATGCATCATTCGTCCCTTTCAGACAAATATCATCTAGACAAGGAAGAGGTTAGTGTATTTTGGACAACTCCTTATGCAAGGGCGGTCCCACACTAATCCTATAAAGACCTCTCTAGAAAAAGTTAATTAAAAACAATATGTTAACTTCCCTCTGACTCTAGCTCACAGCATGACTGAGAATCTTATATAACAGCAAGGGATCCAAGCAAGGAGAACACAGCACCAGCTCAGAGTAAAGTTGGACAAAGCAGTTACGCAAAAAATTAACTTCTCAGACCTGTACTGGGTAAATTATGATGAAATTCCTGTTCATCTCCTCATATTTTCTGCTCCTTATATTTGAAATGAGGCATAGTTACACAGTATTTTATCAAATCCTAATTCTTTCTCTGCAACAAACTAGGAATTTTAAAACTGTTTTAAAATCTGAAATAGCACCTGGGCACTCCCCAAAACATAAGGATTCCAAATTTTGGCATGAGACAATAAAGTCTACTTTTAGCCCCTCTTGAAACAAATGAGAAACACTACTTGGAAGCTGTTAATACACAGCTAAACTCTCTCATCTCTGTCCAGTGCTCAGGAGGTTTGGGAAATCATGGTTTGGAGGCACCTGTGCTGAGATGACCCTGTGTAGACACACTCAGTCCAATGTATCTGGGGGTAAAACTTCTTAGAGGGTCTCAGCACGGATTTTTCCATTAATTTCTCAAGAAAGAGGCCCAGAAGACTGGATCACCTCTGCTGTGAACACAGGCTGAGAGACCTGGGGTTGTTCATTCTGGGAAAGAGAAGGATCTGGGGAGACCTTACAGCATCCTTTCAGTACATAAAGGGGGCCTACAAGAAAGCTAAAGAGGGGCTTTTTACAAGAGCATGTTTTGATAGGACAAGAGTGAATAGCTTTAAACTGAAAGCCATTACACATGATGGGGCCCTGTTCTCCCAGAGGTGGCTGAACACCTGCCTGCCCATGTGGAGCAGTGAATTACTTCCTTGTTTTGAGCTTTTACTCTTCCAATTCTCTCCCTGATTCCACTGGCGGGAGACTGAGTGAGTGGCTGCATAGCGTTAAACCACCACAGTGCTCCAATGATTAAGAGCTAACAATGTTCTGCTTTCTACATTATGGGCCTTGGTCAAGTTAAACAATGACTGGATCAGAGGCTTCTTGTAAATCCAGGGTTGCTCCAGGAAGAGAAACAACAGAGATCATGGAGAAAAAGACACAACTTCAGAAAGAAAGAAGAATGTACCAGGCAAATAAGACAAGTGAGGGAATGACAGGGGGCAGATGTTGGCCATGTGGCCCACTCTCGCATACATTGGAGGTGCCAGTAGAAGGTCTACAGCAAAACCATCATATTAGCTCTATTAAACTAGATGAATCCCCAAGACTCTCTTGTGAGGTCACTAATCTTTGGAAAGAAGATATCAACACCAGACAAATAGTACTCACTGCCTTGAAGACTACGAGTACTGGTTTGGGGACCTGTAAAAGCTTTATCATAATCTCTCGGGAAATCCCTGTCTTCAACACAATCTAGATTAAAGCTTTAGTACCTGGGAAACTGCTTCTCCCTCTCAGACCAAGATTTTTTCTTAATGCCTTTTTATTGCTGTTTTGCTGACACAGAAACTTGGCTTTTTTTGAATTCCCATTTCATGTTATAATACTTCTTTGCGATTGTATTATTATTATTATTATTACGTATTATTATTACTTATCTATGTCATTACTGTTAAAGTAGAAAATGAAAAACTTTATGAAGAAAATTACAGTAATTAAACTTGTACATGAAATGGAAGAGTTTTAACAATTCACTGCACTTCCATATGCAATCTGTTGCCACAGTTTATTTGAACAGGGAATGACAACAGGCATCTAATCTTCCTGGAAACATTAGCCATGAACTATAAACTGCTAAAAGTTTCCAGAGACAAGAAAAGGGAAGGCCGTCTTTTCTCTCACATCCATTTCTTCTAACTGAGGTTTGACTCTATCAGGGCCAGAGTATAACTTTTTCTCAGTCTAAGCAGAGTCTCATTCTTCGGGCAGTCCCATTACATTTATTTATGGACTAATGTCTTGCTGAATGCACTGTTGGCAAGATCCGACTCTGCACAGATAAATAAGTTGCCCTATACAGCTTCAAATGTCACTGTCACACAATGGAAAATATCCCAGGTTACACAGATGTACTATGACCAAGTACTGGTCCAAGACCGATGTACTATGACATCGAGAACTTTTACTCCTGTTCTGCTAATTGATTGAAGAATTATACCCATGAAATGGGATGATTTACACAATTGCAGTGCCTCTTGGCTAGAATAAACTTTCGCCAGTCAGATGCTCCTGAAGGATGCCTGCTTGTGGCATAAATCTGACGTAATTTGATACACAGCATGGCACACAATCAAGATGAAATGATCCTTAGATAATTCTTCCATGTGCAATCATTTCAGGAAGACAATTTTAATAATGATATTTTCTTTTTTATTAAGTTCTTTGGACTATTTTTTCAGATAATGAACAACTGCATCCAAGATAAGTAGTTATTGTCAAGTTAATATTTTATTAATCCTTTACCTGGAGCCAATATCTTAAAAAAACAGAGGAGATAGCTCTCACTGAAATACTCAGTACTGAAGGCCTTTTCCAGACTCGACTTCCACAGTGCCTCCTTATTATTACAAATGCTTATGTCCCACTTTTAACAGTCCCAGCTTGGCTATGCCAGTGTTTCACTTGTTTGTTTCTTCCTCACTCATACCCCTAAATTTTTGCTTCCCTCTCAAAACACAATAGTAAAGGGAAGGCTTAGGACTGGCAAGCACAAATTCAAACAGATAACAGCGTTTTAAAAATATGTGGCTCTTTCCAGCCTCAGTCAAGGCACCACGCCTGCTCAACAATAGCCATAATCCATGTCCAGGACTGAGCTGATGAGCTACCAGTGGAACCCGCTCCAGCCTGATCAATCACCATGTTCCACTTCCTCGGCAGTGATTATGATGAAACAAAACTGAGAAGAAGCCCTGTGCTGCCAATGTTGCAAGCTTCAAAAAAGCACAACTTTTCGCTTCATGTCTAGACTTTTTTTCCGAAGTAAAGGCACATTGATGTCAGTGTTGCCAAGAGTAAAAACTTCCATGTGACATTCAGAAACTGGTTCCGGAACAACTTAATTTCATTTTTTACGGCATGCTTCTCCCAAAAAAGCTCTTCATGGAGGTGGATTAGCGATTAAGAGATGTGGAGGGTGGAACACATATGTCTGTGAAAACTGGAATTAATGTGATTATGCTAAGCAGAACATATTCTGGGCATCAGTGGTTTGCAAAGATTTAAGGAAATGTGCCCCAAGCATAGAATATCTTCTCTGGAAAATAAAGCATGATATTCAGAGAAGGCTGGGATAAAGAGGTATTTTATGGGCAAGCAGAGGAAAATCAACAGTCACTTTATATGAAACACCTTCCCTTTGTTCTGCTCTTTTAATCTCTGCCATAATAAAGCAATTATAAGAAATTTATGATTTGAAGTATTGTTAGTGCCATATTTTTCCTCATCTGAAAAAAAAAAGAATGGAAACAAAATAAAAAACACCCACAAGCAGATAATAAACTCATCAATGTGTAAGAAGTATATTGGGCATGAATATTATCAGTTGTTAATCATTTTAATACTCTACTATCAGGTCTAGTTCTGTGAAGCGATTGTTCCTTAGAGGATATAAGAAATCCCAAAATATTTTTCCAAGTCCATGAAATGTCACTGTTTTGATGTTACAGTTTGACAGGTTTCATGAAGCATGCCCTTATCCAGAAGGGCAAACAGGCTGTGATGCCAGTAATTCTGATTGCTTCAGAAAATACATACACCCAGACCCGTGCACAAGAGTTTCCCCAGTGCGACAAATCACATATTTTTTACTATTACACACATAGTCACAAAAGAATTCTGGCTTTTTCTTATGCCTGTTGCTCACCTCATTCTCAACCACCCCACGCGTGTACCCCACCCCACAAGCACATCTAATATCCTATACAGTGACACATTACTGCAGTTTAGTGTTGTAGCATGGTGGTCTGTTGTGACACACCAAAAGAGTGAAAAGTAGGACAGGTCATTTGCAAGGTAACATGGCTTTTAAGAAACCAAGCTGTTGCAATTTTTTCACTTCATGGTGTCTCTAAATGCCACAGCTACCTTTCATGGCTTACACAAGCAATTCCTCTCACAGTGCTCCAAGGCATTTCTGCACAGCGGAGACTACTCCAAGCACAAAGCGAAAGTTCAGTGATTCATAATGTTTTTTCTTCAGAAAACAGACAAAAATGTCTGTTCACCTTGGTCACAGGATGACCAAGCATACACCTGAGTGAACTCTATCTACTGGTTTGGTTTTAGAGCCAGAGTCAAAGCAACGACAAGATACAAGATATTCCCAACTGATAGAAATTTGAACCTAGGTAACTCTAACAGCAAACAGCTGTATGTATGTGTGTGTGCTTATTTGCGTTGTTTTATTCCACTACAGAATTTACAGTATTCCGAACTGTGTTCCAGATGTATTTGGTTCTGAGAAGAACGTACACACCCTTTCAGTGAACAGAAGCACTTGTAGGACTATTGCTCAGTAATGCATAAATTTCACATGCAGAATCCCAGACATGCAACAGCAGAAATAACCTGCACCATCTGCACTGGCAAGAAAAAAACCAACTTACCCAAGCATTCGTGCACAAAGTATAGCAGATAACTACAAGGTGTACGTTAAGACACTGTGCTTACTGGTGACTAATTATGCTGAGCTGCATATTCAAAACTTCTTTGACCAAAAATATTTGTCATTCTTTCTTATACTGAGAATTACAAATATGCATGTCTGCTGGAGATGTGGTACAATAGAGAATTCTGAATATTTTCTTTATTGAGAAGGTAAAATTAGGCAATTAGACCAGACTACACTAGCACAACTGAAAAGCTGAGTAATTTTCATAATACAATTGATTTCTTAACACATGGTGCCATTTAAGGGATTATAACAACTCGCCAGGGTAATATCAAACTTGATTAGAAGCCAAGGGGCCTGATTGTTATCTCCGTTAAGCCAGACAAAACGTAATTGACACCAGCAACTCTCAATTTGCACCAGTGTAACTAAAAGGAAAGCCAAGCACAGTATCTTTCGCTTGGGTAAGTCATTTTCATATCTTTGAGTGATTAACAGTGATTGTTTCAATCCCCTTGAAAATATCAAAGACAGCATCTCTGGTATTTTCACAGCTAGGTATGCTGATATTACATGGGTTTGAGTGCCTCCATATAAAGAACAATTCACACAGCAAACAAAAGGAATATCTTACGTAAACTTGGAGAAATCCTTTAACACGCTCAGTACGCCAAGACCTTTGCCCTTCCACAAGTAAACATCTAAAGATAATAGGATGAGTTTTTCCAGATATTGAGGTATACAGGGGAGGAAATCAGATCTGGGAAGCCTTTAAGGATCTGTGACAAGATAGGTGTCACAAATCACAGCCAACAGATACTTCAGGGCTGGATTCATCTGAACTGAGACATTTACAATGCAGGTAAGTACGCACAAGGTTGTTGGCTAAACTACCTCCATCCACAGTGGTTAAAACAGTAACTTAGTAAGAGGAGGATTTATCTCATCTTAGATAAAAACCATCATATATATGAATGTGTCCCCGAGACTGAATAGTTCTCCTTTTGGGAACAGGAGGTGCAATCAAGGGTGACCAGCTCCAATATATGTGTCTATATTACACATATTTTTAGTTCATGGAAAGAAATCCCATGTTTTGTATCCTCAGCCCTGACTATGCAGATTAAGTTCTATTTTGCTTCCATTTTGGCCTGCTCCAACCATGAGTCTTCCTCACTGGTTTGCTACTGGGAGCACCAGCGCTACTGGCCTTGGATGAGGGACCATCGACTCCCAAGAGTTTGGCCCAAGGAAATGGCCCCTGGTACTTTTTGTACTGTCACACAAGTCACCCACTGAGGCAGCATCAATGCAGTGGTAAAGCACATCAGTTTTTACATAAATTAAAAATTTTCTGGGACCATTTTCTGTCATTGAAGCTGCCCTGGAATAGCCCCTGTTCACTACTGAACACTTATCATTCAAAAGGGAAGAGGCTGGTGTTCAGTGGTGCCATTCCTAAGTGTTAGTAGTGATCTTTCTTTAATAAGGTTACCTTTCTCATACACATAGCCACGTGCTGTGTTCATCATCCCTGGGTGCAGCTGAGGCCCCAGCATCCCCTTTCTGCAGCAGATCAAAACTGTGGCACCACCTGACTGAATGTCCTACATGGGGCCAAGGCTGCACAAAGCAGATTCACATGTCCTGGTCCCATCAGGCACAAGCATCCCATCAGTTTTATGGCACATTCTGTCCGCAAAGGAGAGGGACTTCAACCAGAAACCTCAGAATTGTATTTAAACTTGAAAACAGAAGGAGCCAGAATCAACTGAGATGTTGATGAGGTATAATATGCATTGAAGGTGAGGTAATCTGGAGTTATTCACCTCTGCTGGTGAGCTGCTGCAAAGAACCCTTGCAGAGCAGATGTTCCCTGCAGAAATAATGAGTGTCCATAAAAACACAAACAGCGTGTCATTTCTTCTCAGCCTGTCTTCCAATTTTCTTTGCTCACCACTAATATACCTGCCAGCCTACCTTCTCCATTTTCTGTGAATTTATTTTCCTTTTTATTCTAGTTTATTTTTATCACCCACTGAGTATCACAAATGACAGGTAGATAACACATTTATTTAGCTATATGAACGTACCTTTATAACTTCAAACATTGACAGATGATTTGGTTAGAAGACAAACTTTCATGAAAAACTTTGTCTAAATTTACACTCTGTAAGAGTAATGCAAATGTTTATACAATTTTAATTATATTTCAGTCACGGCTTTCTCTAAACAAATAAACATCTATAATTCACACCTTGGAGAGGTGGAATACCACTTCAGAGGATGGCTGTAAACTAAAGTAAAACTGATCAGCCAATTTTCCTTCTCTGTGCTGACTGAGCCCCTGGAAGGAAAATCACCTGCACGTGAAATTCAGAATGATTCAGTTCTTCCAGTGGGAAGTACTGTGAGAAACAGCTCTGCTGTGCCAGGCAGTTTAAAGCCAGCAGCATCCAAGGGCTCAGCTGAGGAACATCCCAGGGCCTTCCTTGGAAGTAGAGAGGCTAGCAAACTGGACACCCTTCCCAAAGAGGGGCTGAAAGCAACAGGCCATGCACTCCACTGCATGACCAAAACCCCCAGTTTTGGTCCTGCCCTGAGTGCAGGCCTGGCCCCTTTGACTGCTGAAGTTGAATTTCTCTGCAGTAGGTGACATGTTCAGGCAGAATCCTTCTAGGAAATATTAATGGTAAAAGGGTAAGTATTTCAGGCATCAGCCTATGGGAAATGGACCTAAGAGACACCTGTGTGACGCTTCCATTAGTGTCCTTGTCTTCTGCAGCTTATGGCTTGGCAGAGGGGGTTGGTGTCTTGCATGTAATTTTTGTCCTTCTTGGATCAAAATATGCCCAATATATGAGTATTATACAGAAAAAAAAGAAGACAGAAAATCACATTTCAATCAAGATATTAGCAGCTAAAAAGGCTATTATAGCAACCGGAAACCATGAAGATTTAATCTGCTCTGACCATGCTCTGTCCTTCCACTCCTGCTGCTGATTAGACATCACAGGCACCATCTTCACAGAATAACAGAATGAAATCCCTCAGGAAGTCATATTGCTTCTCCTGTAGGAATAGACAGAAATTTTCTCCAGACTCATGACTCCCCACTGGTTAATTACATCTCACAAGTGAGGCACAATAGCAGAACTTTTAACTTCTTTTATCATATTCCTCCTGGCCAAACTGGCTGTGTACCATGCCCTGAAAGTCAGCAGTGCCAGAAAGCAGGGAGCATGGACACTTAGGTGATCCTGGACTGAATGAGTCTTCCTAATCAAATTTCCAAATGTGCTATGACACCAAGAAAGAAACCTCCATGCTGGCAAATGCAGGAGCAAAACTCTCTATTTTCTCGGCTGGTTTTCATTTCTGATGCCACAGTGATGATTGCACTTGGTACAAGCAGTGGCACTTCTGCTGGCACACGCTGCTGTCGCTAGCATAGCAACCCACAATCAGTGTGAGGCTAGAAAATCTACTGAACTGTGCAGTTCAACAAAACAGCAGGTCCTTTGAGTACCACCTATAACTGTAAGTGAACAATTTCAGTAATGGCTTTGTCAGTCCTTCCTAGAAGCAGTACTAATGGGCAACAAATAACAAAATTAAGTTCAGCTGCTAAAAGAAGAACACAACAATCTGTTGAAGGAAAGGAAGGGAAATTATTGTCATAAAACATTTGTATGGCCATGTGAATTCTGCACTGCACTGTACAGAACAGAAATCACATCTTGCCCTGCCCTAAACTTCTTGCTGTTGCTAAGACAACTCCATCAATGTAAAAGAAGCAATGCAAAGTCCAGTGGCAAGACCTCCAAAGGGATGAACTGGCTACTAGGCTTTGCTAG
>VZTF01000426.1:252199-304739 GCA_013397755.1 Cnemophilus loriae
GTTTTCTGAAGGTTTAATCTAATTTTTATTATTTGGTTCTCTTTATTTTTTTTTTTCTTTTAGTTCTGTTAATAAAACTTTCTTTATATTCTTTAAAGTTTGAGCCTGCTTTGCTTCTCCAAACCCTTATCTCACAGAGGGAAATACCCTGAATAATAGACCCAAATTTAAATTACTGCACTTAAGTTGGATTGGCGAACTCAAACCACTACACTTTAATTGGTGTTTCCGCCCGGTTATGTGTCAAACCACTACAGCTAGAAAAGAGAAAGTGTGTTGGTGCAAAGGGCAGGATGGCTGCTGTGGCTGTGGAAGACTGTCTGACACAGGAACTCAACCAAGCACAGAGACAATGGCAATATACTGGGAATATCCCAACAAATAGCAGGGGATTTTTGTTCCCAGAACTGCCACTGTTTTCTTGACTGACTCTAGGGAACATCACTGGGAGCTCCTAGGAGCACCATCAGGAAGTCCACCAACAACATCTCCTCCCCAGACCAACTACTCCTCATTTCTGCCTGGTGTATTCCAGCAGCAATGTATCTGCCTAAACTGGGAGTTACTGAGCCTTTAGGGAAAACTTTTCCCTCTAGCACTGGGAGGCCTTGTCCCAGGGTGAGACAAAACTGACACCTAGGAAGCATATGCAGATAAAGGAGATCACAGAGTACTTCATAGTATCAGCTCATGAAATCTATGTGGAAAGCCCTCTGCAAGAGCAAAATCCTATGCTATGAAAGGATCCACATCCTGGCTCCTCCCATCAGTTTATCCTAGATGTTTCATACCACATTTGCATAGAGGATCTCCTTTATTGGATGCTTCTTAGACTATTTGCAGACCATCTTTCATAGGATATTACTTGGATTATCTATCTAAAAGTCAAACTGTGAATCCTACAGTATATCACAGGAAATTGCATCAGTGAAATTAATAAATTAATGTTTTCTGGAGCAAAAGATTATTATCCTTGATGTAAGCACACAGAAGTGCATACCTGACAGAGCTCATCTAGACTCCCTTAGGATGCTTCACTGCTTAACATAACACTGCTGACCGGCTTTCCTATACCCAATTAATGACTTTAGATATAGAAGAAAAAGCAGATATAAGATTGGCAAACAGAACACATTACAAGAAGGCAAACCTCTATGGCTTATCCTCTCAGGTGTTCACGGCCTAAAGCAATGAACTGCAAGTGCTAATGGAGTGAAATCTGACAGCTTGTTTACATTATGAGGTTCATATGCATCCATATCTTTGCACAGACAAAAACATACCCTGGCTCTTAAAAGAAGTCTTCCCAACAAGGAAATCCAAATCAAGCAACTGTCTCGTCTCTACCACCACTTTGAAAGACACTTAGGAAAGGTTTTCATTTCAGTTCCAGAGATCTCTGTTGATGCACCTTTGCAGGAAGAGGATTCCAGCAGCACATACATCTAGGTCCTACCACTGGTTTGCCATGACGGACGCTTGGTCACGTTCACTGAGGTGACTGGTAGGTATCTGCTTTGCTTGCTGGTATTACACCACCTCCCTCACAGTGCTAGTCATTTCTCTTCAGAATTTCTCCTATTTTACTACAGCACCTCTAATACAGCATCAAAAACATTTGCACTAATATCAGGATTGGGACATGACAGACACTTGTCTAATTCATATGTCCTGGGGTTTAAGACTTCCTATTCTTCTCCCTGCTCACATATTTCACATGGCTCAATTAAATGGCAGAATGGGATACTGCCGAATGTTTCTTTTTCACTGAAAAAGAGACAGCTATTTAAAAATGTTTCTACACTAGCCACATTTCATCACAAAAAATGAATAACTATAATTACAATATTTGTGATTATATAACGTCAAACACAGGAAAAATAAGCAGTCTAACATTTTGAGGAAAACATTGTAACCTGTATTATCCACACTCAGGCTAAAAATGCTGGATCTTGTCCCAGCCTCAGAAATAAAATATACTCATCAGTTATTGAAAAACAAATGAATCTGATTATAATCTTACCCTACCCTAGCTTTTGCATTCCTCAGCTATGTGGCAAACAGATAGAAAAATCCCATTACATGCACCAGGAGACAAATTTTTAAGGTATCTCTGCAAACATCAGTTATCTTTACACTTAGATATTTCTGGCCTTGGAGCTTGAGTCCTATTGCATTACATCTGTGAAATATTTGGCCATTCGTTCATAACGCATTTTGACGCTGGCAGCAGACCCGCTGATCAAAAATACTGCTGGGTTTGTGAGTTTGCCTTCACATTCGGATGGTGGCAGCTCTGGATTCCTTCTCACCTCAGTCCCGATGTCATTTGTGAGGGTTTGAAAGCTTGTCCACGAGGAGCTGAGCAGCCCTTTTGGAGGCAGTGGTGGGGACACACACCTGGAATGAGCCAGAGCCTGGTGGGAGGCTATATATAATGCCAAAATCCCCTGCAACACCTGAGAGGGGGCAGAGGCCCTCCTGGTTCACAGCGGCTCCCTAACACCAGACTTGGGCAGATACATCCCTCCTGCAACAAGACAGACAGAAATGAGAAGGGATAGTTGGTCTAGGGAAGAGATGTTGCTTCTGGACCTCCTGATGGTGTCCCTAGGAGCTCCCAGTAATGCTCCCTAGGGCATGAGTCAGCCAAGAAAACAGTGGCATTTCTGGGAAGTAGGAGCCTCTGTTATTTGTTGGGATATTCACACCGTTTTCTCCAGATCGTGCTCTGTCTTCCTGTAGCTTGTTGGGCTGTGGCTACCCTTGATGGGGTGGTGTGCAACACAGGGTGTGAGAGAACTGTGCTATCATTTGCCCTCAACTAGAAAACACAGGTGTCCCTTTCACTGACTGACACGAAACTGTCAATTGGCTCTTTCTCTATAAGTTACCAAGATGCCTTTACATTACTTCTATATAGCCCTATTGATTTTTTCAATACTTAAATGCTTTAAGAAAATCAATGTTTCAGCGAATAGAGTGGAGAGAAGTATCATGCCATTCCAGCATCAGAGATCATGGTTACATTAAAGGAAATAACTTGTACGATGTGGGATGATGGATTTAGAGAAAAACTGCAGAAGACATAGAAAATGGGTGAGTGGAGAGACATGACATTAAAAACAAAATAGAAAAAGATAAGCTGAAGATAAATATAGTGGCTGTGGGTATGACTTAGTTAATTTTAGCAATCCAAAACTTAGTTGTCTAGTCCAAGATAATAATTTTAGCTCTCCGCACGTAGTGAATAGAGAGCAGGAGCCATCTCCACAGAGGATTCAGCCTAAGGCAGGACAATGCATCGCATGTTCCTTCAACTATCCCAAAGTCTACACTCAGAGGAGATGCATAACTTTCGTGTTTTAACAGCACTGTAGTTGATATAGAATCATGCATAATTTTGAGTGTTGTACCTATTTAATAGAAGGCGTTCCAACTCAACATTTTTAGTTTCGAAGATAAGAGTAATTTGGTTTTCTTGGAAAAATCTGACATTTCTTGTGTCAGAGGAAAGATTTCCTTATGACTGCTCATCAGCAGGTCCTGGTCTGAATATTTAAATAATTTACAACCCAAAACCTATTTATTTGTTGTATTTTATTAAAAATGGCCAAACTTATCACTAGCACAATCCCATGTAGTGCCATTCACTTCAAAGTTGCTACATATGCTTACACAGCAGGAAATTAGGCCAGATACTGTCAAAATGCCTCATTACTAGTCAGGTCAGACAACAAATCAGATCTTCTGTTTGAGAAGTACTGCAATTTGTGTCTAATGACTGGAAGAATTGGTATATAAAGTAATTATCAAAACTGGAAAGCAATCACCTCCTAGATGTGCAAAACCTCATCTAAAATCTGAACTTCAAAAGACAAAAAAGGATGGCAGGTGTAAAAAAAAAATCTTGCTCCTTCCCTTTTCTGCAAGAATCCTTCAGCATTTTTTTGGCTCATTTAAAGGCCCATTGTCATAGACCTATTGACCCTTCCAGGCTGGAGTGGATCTCAAGAAGGCTCTAGTCTAGAATTAACACCAGTCAGGACCAGGTTCCTGAGTTTTGTCCTGAAAACCTCCAAGGAAAAGGAGACTCCACAAGTTTCACTGTTCTCATGGGACAGTCTCCTGTTCTCCTTATATTCAGTCTGAAATTCTCTTTCTTCATTTTATGCCCCGTGTCCACCTGCCATGAAAAGCCCAGCTCTGTCACCTCAATGACTCTGTAGTAACTGGGGGCTGCAGTCAAGTCCCCTTGCAAAGCCATCTGTGCTCTAAGCTGAACAAACTTGGTTCTGTCAGTCTCTCCTCACATGGGAAATGCTCCAGCTGGCATCATCTCAAGGGCGTCTGATTAACTCCCTCAAGTATCACAAACCTGTTGATGTCTTTGCTCCATCAGAAGGCCCAAAACTGGACCCAGTGTAACTGGATGCAGTCTAACAGGTGCTGAGTAAAGGGGATAACCCCTTGCCTCTACCTACTGGCTTTGCTCCTCTTGATACTGCCCAGGATGCTGTTGCCCATCTTTGCTGCCAGGGCACTCTGCTGGCGCATACCCAAATCACTGCCCACTAGACCTGACACAGACAATTAGTCCATCACCAGCACTGGAGTTTACATTTGTCCTCATTTAATTTCATGAGGTTCCTATTTCGTGAGTTTGACCCATTCCTCCAGACTGTCCAGGGTCCTCTGAAGGACAGCACTACCCTCCAGCGTTATCCCAAATCCCTCCAGTTTTGTGTCATCCACTGAGTTGATGGGGGCACATCATAGCCCGCAGGTAGAGTGTGAACCATTAACTATCAGTCTGTAGGCCCAACAAACCAGCCAGTCTCCCACCCTTGTAGTTGGCCACCCATCTAGAGTGTATCCCAGCCAGGATACAAGGATTACGCTGCATCAAGCTATACTAAGCAGCTTTGGTGTATTATACCCACCCTTAAACTGAACCTTTGTATGCTACTTTTGTAGTGAAGTTGCTGAGGTACCAGGCACCATCTCTTGGCCGGTCTCCATGTCTGCTCATAGTTGGAAACCAGCAGCCAGGCAGGAAAAGTGAGAAGATGTGTCCCAGTAAACTACAACTCTTCTACCAGGAGTAGGGAATAGGCTTCATGCCTACTATGTCCTTCTCACACATACCAAGAGTTTTGGCATATTTTATAAATGAGGACATTCCTTTCCCCCAAGACCCTGAACATTTCTGACACCTACCAACCACTCTGAATTTCCCCAGTGACCTTGCCGACTTTTAGTACACAACCAATTTGCTAAGTGACCACCCTTTTTGCATTGCTCATAACACATTGTCAAAAAGATAAGAAATATGATCATATATACAGCTTCTAATTAATACACAAGTGTTCTAAATAATTTGCCTAAAGTGTCAGTCACAAAGTAGGACAAACCTTTACAGACAGGTTTCAAAAAAATCTAATTAATCATTTCCCCTCTGCATTTTAAGTGATGAGTCTACTGCACATATCTGCAAGTGACCTATTATTTCCCACAAAACAATCATAGCCCAAAGGAAGTCCCCAAAGACAAAGCACACATGAGATGTCTAGTCCAGCTCTTTCAGAAGTAGAATAAACACTCCCAACTGAGATTTTCTATGAAATAGGTAAGCTTTCACAATTTTACCCAAGTTTGTTTCCCTTACATTCCCCAAAATCCCTTATTCACTGCTGAGATGTAGCACATGAACTTCCAGAAAGATGAGCCTTCCCTCTTAGGAAGTTAGGCATGGGATCAGAAGTTGGTTTATAACAGACATCTAGTTTCAGTTTCAATACAACTGCTTGTTTCTTGTGAAATGACTAACATTAATCACCAAAAATCATGTTGGCTGAAGGGCAATAAGAACACTTAGATCAGATGTTTAGAAAATACTTTTTTTTACAATCTCTTCTTTAGTTTGCACATCTGACAAAGAATACAGGACACAGAAAGCTTGCTGAAAAATATGGATTACTGCCCTACAAGTGCAAGTCCAAAAACAAAGCATGGGCTGCACATAAACTGGGTATCATATGCTACTCTACAGTTACAAGGCAGTGTAATTTCTGGAGGTAACCATTGACTGTGTGGAATCGAGTAGCTGTCTGCAAGATGTATCTTGCATGCCTACTGTATTACTTACTATTTGGTTTCTGCTGAAGATGCTCCTTGGGAAAGACTCTTGCTCTGTTCATCAGAAGCCTTCAAAAGATATCAAAATGGGAAAAAAAAACCAATTCACTCTTAGTCAATAGGAAAGTTCTTTGAGTTATAGAATACCTTTTAAAATGCCAGTACAGGTTTTTCACACAAGCACCAGCCTAGATTACATTTGAACTACCTTTTATATTAATTTCTATTTTCTAGCATAGATTTTCTATTAATTTTAATTGCCTGAGTTGCAGCTTGCACTTCAGCACAAGCTTTGGGCCAGTGCAGTGCTGAGAGAACTGAACACACTGTGAGCAGCTTTCAAACATGCATGCAGTGCTTCTGTGGCAGGACGAAGTTCTGGGTTTTAGAAGTCAAAGAAAATGAAATTTTCAGCTCAGAGGACTGGTGACTCCAAAACACTAAAGGATGCAATCTTTAGGACAGTGATGTGTTGACAGCTTAAGTGCTGTGTGCCACAGAGGGTGTAGGTAAATAACACTCTCTAATTTCTTAGAATTGTTTTGATGGGGGAATCATACATGCTTTGGAAATTCTAGTGGCCATGGAAATTATTGTATAACCTCTCTTATGACAATACAGAGAAAAAGCAATATTAGATTAAATACTCATAAAATATTCTGAGAGCATAGTAAATAAAATAACCTCTTACACTGCTATCTATTGGGTACACTTTTCTTTACTCATTTGTTTACAGTACAAGTAGTGATGAAAATTGACTATTTCTTCAAAAGAGCATTCTGAAAACTTAACAAATAGAAAGCTATATTTTAGTATGCAGTTAAATGTTTTCTCTCTTCGCTTTATCTTACTGTTTGCAGTTAGATTTCTTTACTACATACTGTTCCCGAATCTTGCTAAATAAATATTCACGCTCAAGACAGGGGTGAGAGGAGCCACATATTTGACTGATATACCAGAAGAATGAGATTTTGGCTGTGAAAATGCGATTAGACTGATCTCTCCCCATCCAGAAAAAAAAAAAAGCATTTATAAATCAAAGTTACTATATAATTTGGTTACAGGTATTCAATGGAAAAACAATCCTCATTCTCAGTTGTATATTTCCATTTCTATTTAAAAAACTATTGATTCTGAGGGATGAGGAGGGTATCTCTCTGTGCTTCATTATTCCAAGTGACACATGACAAATTATGTTTTTCCATGGACTTTCATAGAGTCTCTTTCAGAGAAGACTCTTTTCCTTCAGTGCTCAGCTGTTAATCCATTTTTTTTACTGGAAGAGATGCTATAGCAGAAGATGAAAAAAGTGCCCGTGAGCATGTTAATCATGGAGTGATTGATGCTGCCATTACAAGGTAAGGTTAGACACCATCCTCAGCAGTTTTCACTGCTATTTACAACACAGTGCCAGTCATCCAAACTAAGGACTGATCAATGCACAGACTTCAAATTAATTCTGAAAGTAATGGCAAGTCTGATAGCATTTATCTATTTTTATTTCCCCTCCCTCTTCAGCACATTGCTCAAGTCCGAAGACATCTGAAACTTATGAGACTTTAAAAAGATATTAAGCTATTAGAGAGCATCCAAAGGAGGGCAACGAAGATGGCGAAGGGTCTGGATGGGAAACCACATGAGGAGCTGCTGAGGTCACTTAGTCTGTTCAGCCTGGAGAAGAGGAGACTGAGGGGAGACCTCACTGCAGTCTGCAACTTTGTCGAGAGGGGACGAGGAGGGGCAGGCACTGATCTCTTCCCTGTGGTGATCAGTGACAGGATCCAAGGGAATGGCCTGAAGTTGTGTCAGGGGAGGTTTAGGTTGGATATTGGAAAAAGGTTCTTCTCCCAGGGGGTGGTTGGGCCCTGGAACAGGCTCCCCAGGGCAGTGGTCACAGCAACAGCCTGACAGAGCTCAAGAAGTGTTTGGACAACCCTCTCAGGCCCATGATGTGACTCTTGGGGATGGTGCTGTGCAGGGCCAACGAGCTGGGCTCGATGATACTTGTGGGTCCCTTCGAACTTGACATACTCTGTGATTCATGGTCAGACTACCAAAGACAACTTCTTGCTCTGGCTCCCTGCACACATCCTTTTTCATACTGGCATCAGCCACTACAAAACCCACCTAAGAAACCAGACAAAAAGGCAGTAGCCAAAATAACAAACCAAGAAAAAAATTAAATTATCACCTCTACAATTTCTTCTGTGAAATAGTTTCACAGAATTCTTGCACGCTGCATTGTCAACATGACTTTATGTATTTTTACTGGAAAAGATGTAAATTCTGGAATATGGGTACACTACTAATGCAAACACTATTGTGATGTAAATCTAAAAAGGCAAACTTTTTAAAACTTCTGTGAATGCCTTTGTCTTCATAGATTATTTGAAAGTAAATATATCTATTGAATCAAAGAGCAAGCAACTACTCCTATATACTATACTTACTTTAATAATTGGTTTGATTTCTATAGATCTTTTTTACTGTCAGCCTTAAAAAAAATCACACCTGCATACTAAGAAAAAAACAATTAAAGAAATTATCATTCTAATAAAATTACCTTCTTGTAGTTCCAGGAATGCATAATTTATTTCCTTTATGCTGATTTATTCAATAATGAGAAGGATCAGTATTAACTTATCAGTATTTTAAATCCTCTAAGTGATTCAACTGATATAACTAAGTGCTGCTGCTTTTTATTAGAAAGTATAGCAAAACTGTTCTGCAGCAATGTAGATCTTACTAAAGTATACCTGGGCAGTAGATGTCCCTTCCCATCTCCATTACTGATTTTATTAATATCAGTGTAATTGCTCTGAAGCAATAACTATAATCTGTTACATTTGTTTCCAATATTGAACACATAATTTTTTAATTAGCTGAAGACAAACCTCCTTGTTCTCTAATCTGTCTTTTTCAGGTTAGTCCAATTTTTTTCTTGAGCAATATTTTTAAAACAAAAAAAGCCAAACTGCTACCTAGATGACAAATCATCTTTTGCAGTCATTTAAATGACCATAGCTGAGTATTACTGTGGTCTGAAAATGCTTTCCTTAGCTTTTCAAACCTGTTGTGAGAAGCTGTCCTTCTATAAACAAACACTAACAGAATTACCAATGTACTGCTTTGCTAAAGGCTTACTGGAATTGCAAACTCATCAGGTGTTTTTCACTTGTAGTCTCAACCCAGCCAATCACTACACAATTACTCAGTGTACATATTTCAGTGGTGTCTGAAGCAGGTCATTATCATGTCAAGCATTCAGAGATCATGTAGGGTGAAAAGCACAGAGCCAACTGCAGTTTATCTCCCTTTCACTTTATTGTGGACAATGAGTCAACAATACAGCAACGAATTGCAAAGAAAGAGCTGCCAAATAGCCTTGTATATGAGATATTAAAAACTAAAATAAACAGAAAGGGAATGAGGTACATTCTCAAAAACCATATGCAACAGCACACTCAATTCAGGTACTTAATTTGGGTGACCAGAAGGACAGTATTTAACTCATAACATAGCTCTCATGTGCTATGAAGTTTAAATGTTATCAGACCACATCCCTATCTTTAGCAGGTACCCTAAGTTTAGCAGGTTTCCTGCTATCACTCTTTGAGCAGATTCCAATGAATTTCCCTTTCTTCCATGCAATCAACACACACTGTTTATGTCTCCAATCTCTTCTGAGACAGAAGCCAACATTTGCAAACATTTCTGCCTTCTGTGACATGCGGGCAGACTTGGTTGTGTCTAGTGGTATGTTCCCTTGCAACAATGCAGGACAGCCTTGCAAAACAAAAGCATTTACCCAAGAATGAAGGGGGAAGAGAACTAAAGTAAAGCTTTCATGTGCATACATGGCTACCAGTCCAAGTGCTCCCAAGTTTGGGGCCTCCTGAGTGGCTTTTCTTTCTAGCTGACAGCCTCCTCTTCAATTTTAAATCTGATCCAGGGGTCCACCATCCCGTTCCTGGCACCATAAGGAAATGCCAGTCACTCACATTCCATTAAATCTTCAAAGAAATTCTCTTCATGGTTCCCAGTAATTCCTCCATTTCAGGCCAGATATGCTTACTGTCCTTAACGTTTCACCTTCTCCATTTAACAGGAGAACTTAACTCCCCAGTCCACTCGATCACCGTGCAGAGAGAATAGAAAAAATGTCTCCCAAACATATTTAGCGGAAGTAATCCCCACATTCTGCACCAGTTAATATGAAGCTTTCTTGGGGAAAGACCTTATTGGATTTTGCATTGTAGATTATGATGTCCTACATTTAAAGTTTAAATCAAAGAAACACTGCTAACTCTTTCTTATTTACTACTATGCACTATCCAGTAAGTCAGAAACACTACTCCACTTACCTTTTGCAGCAGGCCATACAAATCCATTTATCAGACAAAATATGATAGGCCACTTTGGCTTTCCGGTTCTCACTACTCCTCGCAATAAATCCCACAACATACTGCAGCCTTAAAAAACCCCTTCACAATTCTATTTTTCATGCATGAGGTGTAAGAATCACACAGAGAGAGGCCAAAGACATTCTTCTGCTTAGGGGCCTCCTCATTTGTATGCAGCAGACCAGATTCCCACCAGTTTGTACCTAAATGTCAGTCCTAATACATAGTTATCACAGTAAGATAGCCAAAGTGATTTATCTTAATCATGAAGGCAAAATATTACTGTGTTTCATGGGCAAAGAGGCACATTTTGACCCACTTCTTTTGAAACAGCTGAAAACTATAAACATATATAATTTTTCAGTTTTTCTTTCCTTTCAACAAGTTATGTGTTGCTGCTAAGGGCACCAGCACTTGAGAAAAAAGATTCTTTGGATACAGTCTCCTAGGAAAGCAGAATTTTTAGAACAGCAATTTCTTGTTTGCTGTCAATCAGGAAATGTCCATAAATAGTTCATAAAATCCTTTTGAAATTGACGGTTGCAAATTATGCTTATGAGCACTGATAGTCACATCTTCTAGATCTCAAGTTTTCACTGAACAAGGGCCAAAAAAACCCATAAAATTAATTTATTTTGCCAAATAAATAGTTACCTAGTCATTACCTTACCAAAATTTTGAGGTCAGTATGAAGAAATCTCCTTGTTCTCTGTACTGAACCTTTTCCTGGAGCCAAGAGACATGGAAACACACCTCAGGAAAATATATCTCCAACTATTAATCAAACCATTGTCTTCAAAACCCAAAGTATTTTCATAAAAACCCCATAGGAATTAAAAAAAAAATTAAAGGCCTCCCTATCAACTACTAAAATTAGAGAATAATTAGGAACTTTGAACAACATTCTCCAGTCTCACAGGAGCTGTAGATCAATGCAATATTCAGGAACATATGTGTCCAAAAGCCCAAAGTGAATTGGAGGTCATAGTTTGTCTGATAGCAAGGGGCTTCAAACCCTCTGTTTCCTTCACGAGAGTGGCTCCCAGCAAGGAGGAAAACTCTCCCAAGTGAAGAACACTTGGTTGAATTGACCAGAGAGTTGCTGTGTCCTCACACAAACTTACTAACAACAGAATAGGCAACCAGCACTTCTTGTCTCTCATCACCATGACCTTCATCTGTCCACTTCCCTCTTAGAGCCAAAATTGCCTAATTTGAGCCAATCAAAGGGAGCATAGAATTGTTTGGGTTGGAAAAGACCTTTAAGACAATCAATTCCTACCATTAACACAGTATTGCCAAATCCATCACTAAACCATGTCCCCAAATACCACTTTACGTATCTTTTAAATATCTCCAGGGATGGTGACTCCACCACTTCCCTAGGCTGTCTGTTCCAGTGCTTGACAATCCTTTACAGGAAGTAACTTCTAATTTTCAGCCTAAACCTCTCCTGGTACAACCTGAGACCATTTCCTCTGGTCCTGTCATTTATTACCTGGGAGAGAGACCGACCCCCACCTGGCCACACCCTCCTTTCAGGCAGTTGTAGAGAGTGATAAGGTCCCCCCTGAGCCTCCTTTTCTCCAGGCTAAACACGCCCAGCTCCCTCAGCTGCTCCTATCAGACTTGAGCTCCAGACCCTTCCCCAGCTCCGTTGCCCTTCTCTGGACACATTCCAGTCATTTTGTTCTTACAGAGCATAAGCAATGCTACTTCACTGTATGCAGAAATGTTGCCATCCATACTCAGACTTTGGAATGGGTCTTGGTTACAGCAACGCATTGCTCACACTTTCATTTTACCTTTATAAAAACAGCTCAACTGGGAACAAAGGCAATTCCTTTGAATCCAGTCTATAAGCTGTCCCCTTTGCCATTGCCTTTTGTTGAGCAGCCATTCTGATTTTTATTGCAATCTCACAAAAAAGCATTTGCATGGATTTTTTCATACTTTTAACAGTAGTTTAGTCATTTAAATCCATGGTAAAAGAAATCAGTGTTCCAGAGTCCCAAAGGCCACCATGATTCACATGCAAAGTATGTCTGTCTATTTCACTAGTATTTCCAAAGAATAGTAGTATCTGCCAATTTACACACACATCCATCACCGATGGGGAGGTCATATGCCAACAGTGTATTTCTCTGCTGTCTTTGATTTAGATTTATAATAGTATTTTTTCATAGATAAATACAAGTTGGCAAAATACTGGTCATACTGCAAGGAGTTTCATTTTCCTTGGAGGAAAGTAGATGCCAACTTGTGATAGAACACCAGGAGGCCATAAAAACGGAATTATAAGTCCACAGATATTCTATGGTAAATTGACTAAATAATTTTTTTTTCCCTGCCAGGGGGATTATAGCTGAATTGCTGCATCCGCAAAATCCAAAGTCCTTTGCTGCTACAAAATTATTTTCTACTTCAGTCCAAGCTTTACAGTAGTTGGCTTCCCAGTCACAGAAAGTCATACATAATTTACAAATCTTTGAGTGTAAGTCTGTTATGAATACATTAACTGTTCTCTTACCTTCAGAACTCATTAGCAACAGGAACAAGTCTTCTAAAGCTATTTTCCACTATGTACCCCCTGCATGTGCTGAACCTGCTGTGCCACTCAAAAGTGGTGTATTTCCAATGTTAGCCTTATTTTAAAGAGTGAATTGAAAAAACAAATTGACTACAGGGAAAAAAAATCTTAAAAAAAACCCCCCAAAGCATGTTGACCCAGTAGGCAGCGATCTAATGGGTCTTTGTGAACTCTGCCTAGATACGGGGATTAATTGTCGAAACACTGCAGACTTTTTAGCCTTACTTCTAAGGAAATTGACGATTACACACTCACATTGTATAGGCATTTATCAATCCTTCCTTAGCCACCCTTGGACCTCTTGGCCAGTTTTAAGCAACTTTGACAGCGGGGTTCAGGGAAGAAACAGGTCTCAGAGGCAGAAGTCCTGACAGTTCTTGTGAAAATTAGAGGCTGAGTAGGTACAGAAGACAGAGAGGAGTATTTTGCCAACCCCGGGAGGCAACAGCCTGTTGTCTGTCCCCACACACCTAACTCACATCAGCCACAGCCTGGGCTGATGTTTACCCACCAGGCTGGCAAAATAGAGCAAACACAGCATGCTGCAGGAGCTGAGAGGGATTAGAGGATGGAGGACGCACACCCACACAAACCCAAGGTCTCCCACTGAGGCTGCTTGGTTTTTCATAACTCTTTTCTTAGACAACATCGGTGAGTAGAAAACTTATGCTTTAATTTGTAATGCAAACACATATATAATTATGAAATAGTATACTCTGCCAGGCTGGTTATAAGAAATAGGCAGAGTCTGGTCACATGGGGCTAAATGGTATAAACTGGACTCATTCCACCAAATGCAGTGGAAAAATGGCAGTCTGCCCTGGAAAAGATCACAGACCTCATGGAACCCAAGGAAGACAGGAGAGAAGTGAGACCAAGATGGGATGGGGGCCTCCCTTCCCTGCAGATCCCAGCCGCATGACCCCATGGCTTGCTCGTGAGCAGGCAGAGTACTCTCCCTTCCTGGGCTCAGCAGAAACTCGTTCAAATCCCTCACCAGAGAGAGGCCACTGCCATGTTACATTGGAGCAATTTAGATGAGAACTGTATGAGAATTCTTAATTGCTGTACTTCGGCTCGGCCTTCGTGTTTTTCTATGGACTGCACAGATAGGCAAGCTTTTATAACTGTAAGCACATTTTACATATATATATAGATACATATATATATATATATACACATTTCTCCTCAATGATAAATGCAGTCTTATGTCCTGAGAAAGCAGACTGCAGTGATTTGCTTTTAGCTGGTTAAGCAGTCTAAAGTGATCCAAGAAAGAGAATTCAAGGAAAATAGAACATTATTTCACTCTTCAATCAGTTTGCCTAGTTACAAGGCTCTTGCCAAACAAAAATGTAATATCTCTGCTAAAATTAGGATATTAGTTCTAATTACCAGGCACACAAAAATTTTAAAGTTCTGGAGCCGAACTGATAATGTTGCTATGGAAATAAGCTTAATTACTACAGACCAGCTAACAAACTTCTCAATGCTGCTATCTTTACAAGCTACCTCCGCTCCTGAAAATTTGTGTTTTTTTCCTCCCCCAAATGGGACTAAATATCTCTAGTGTTAACAGTAATTAAATTCAGACATTCCAAGTCTGAGGCTATTCTGAGAATTGCTTGACAGAGGCTAAGGCAAGAGAAACACAAAGCGCAGTGCTTCAGTGTAACCATTCCAAACAGTTAAAACCACATTTTTATCAACATACTAATTCAAACACATCAGGCAATGCAAATTCCCCCGTACATAACAATGAATGCATGCATGCTCATCCCACACATTTTCTCCCCCTCACACAGGAGGAAGATTTATGAGAAGGAGAGCCACGCAGCAGAGGCTTTTCCTGCCCTCCCCAGACTTTGGTTACCAAATACTTCTTATTAATACGTAAGTGTGCATATGGAGACACACGTGCATATGAATATATGCATGTGAATGTATGCACACAAGAAAAAGACCATTCATGAGGAGACTCGGGCGTTTTGCTTTCCCACAGCAGGAAGCCCCATGCTCGAGCTCGGGCGCTGAGGAGCAGGCAGCTCGCAGGGCAGAGGAAAGGCAGCAGGGCTCGTGCTCCAGTATGGCCGTGACTCCACATGCTGGACACTGCAGGGTAAGGGCCCCAGAGGGGATAAGCTGGTTTTGCTGGAAATGGAGGGGTCAGAAGACAGGCAGGAGGCCCTGGTCCAATCCAAGAACTGTCCAGCTGCAGGGGCTGAGACAGAGCTGGCCCTACAGGTCTTGTGTACCCCAACAAGAAGGACCCTAATCCCTTCCTGAAGGGACTTTCATTCACTGGGTGTGCCTGTTCATCCAGCTTGAAAGATGGCCATGTCTAAGCTCAGCTGGGGCAGCAACAGACCATGAACATGACCCACTGGCTGCCAGCCCACAGGCAGCAAAATGCAGATGGTCAAAGCGAACTCCACACTCAGTGGCTGAAAATCCTTCCTTTCCAGCATTTGGAGGTAGTCTGCAAATTTTTCACTGATACAAAAAGAACTCAAATTTATCAGATCACTTACACACCATGAATAATTTAAGCAGTCTTAATAAACAGCTGAAATCAGAAAACCCATAAGGAAAACATTTTACAATGTTCCTTGTTGGTGGCCTGCAATACAAACTTGCTTACATCCAGTCTGACAAATGTCACTCTGCTGACTTTAGTTAAATTACTCCTAATTTATACCAGTCTGAAAGCAAAATCATTTGTTTAATTTCCCAAAGGATAAAAATACTGCTCAGTTCAGAAACATTAGTTTTTCAAAGGATTCATCGTTCATATTATTTTCCAAAGGTTTTCTTAAATCTATTTAAAATCAACGCATGCTTGCCAAATTGTACACAGTAATAATTCAGAAATAATTGGTCTCAGAATAACTTCACCAAAAATTGAAGTAAAAACGCCTCTAAAATTCTGACAATCTGAAACTGCATTTAGATGATAGAAAACATTGTCAAATTGGTTCAGAGTTGAGGAAACACGTTTGCTTGTTACTACATATTTTTTCCTTGGTGAAACTGTAGAAGGTACATCAGCTCTTGGATTCACAGAACTTAAGCCCAGAGGAATGAACCAATTATCTGGTCTGACCTCTGTATATAAGGAGTTATTAAATTTCATTCATTAGTTCCTTTATTGAGCCATAGAAGTGGTGACTTACTTCCAGTTGGAATTTCAATGGTATCAGCTTTCAGCTATTAGTCCTTGACAGTCCTTTCTTCACCAGTCTTTTACTGTCACTATCCCTTTATGGCCGAGTTTATATATGACATCAAGTCACCTCTCAGGCTTTCTTTGAGGTGTTCAATGCCTGTCACTGTGTTTTCTTATTTCCATGGTTCCTTTCTGCACCTTCTTTAGTTTTTGATATTCTTTTTAAAACAAGGATATAAATTCTTCAAAGAAAGGCAAAAAAAATCTATTTTTCTACCCTGTGGTTTATACACCCAGAGACTAAAATCAGCATTTGGCTATAACCTCATTAGAATGCTTCAGCTTTCCACCAAATATTTGAAGAGAGCAAAAGTAATATCCCAGAGAAGTTGTTTCTGTAGCCAGGTGGATTGCTTCAGGCTAACTGGCCTCATTAAACATAAGCAATGCCTCTTGCTCTAGCTTAGGCTTCCTAAAGGAAACTTGGTGTCTATCTGATGCAGAGGATAAGTTCCGCTGGAGCCAGTATTGAGTAGCCCATACAGATGTGGGATCTGTATGATATGGAACAGACTCTGAAAATACATCTGCAGAGTTTAACTCCCTATTGTTTTCAGCAGTACAAATGTTGACATCAGCGCAAAAAGCAAGTGCTGCCTAAAGAGTCCAGCAGTGTCAGCATCCACCTGCACTGGGGTGCTTCTCAGCAGCAAATCCCCTCGTTTGGCCCCGAGAGGCCGCATGCACAACGTGTGAAAGGAAGAAACACAGCTGATGCGATCTTCATAACTTCAGCTGCTGCTCCTGGAGCAAGTCTTCTTGTCACACACAGCACCCTGCAGATTGCTGCCTAAGGATGAATGGTCAGGAGAAAGACGGATGGTGCACCGGCACATCAAGTGTCAGAAGAGGCAGAAGGCAGGTTTAAACCACACCGGGTGTGATACAGAAATCTTCAGGTTAACTGTTCATAAGCTACTTCTGGGACTCTCCTGAGACACTTACTAGCTTATTACTTATTAGCTTACTCCTTATTAGTGTGCTAATGCAGCTCTGCAGCCTGTGGGACTTGCTGTGGTGGGGACATCCAGCACATCTGCGGCAGCTAAAGGAAGGCCCAGCCTTCTCACGGGTCTCACAGGAAATGTGCCCCAGTAAAAAAGGCACAGGAAAACCCATTCCTGAAGGAAGCAAATACCACCTGATCTCTCTGCCAGGGCCAGCCGGAAGAAAGTCTGTAATGAGCTCTCCAAATGTTTCCACTCACATGGCTGTAAGGAAAAGAGGAGCCAGACACTTTTCTCAGCAGTCACTAATACACTGAGCCAAACAGTGAGTCCTCCATGCCAGCTTCTGAGACATATGTAAAGCAATCTCCATAGTCTGCAGGTGCACAGGTAAGTCGTGTCCCAGGTGCATGACATGAACACCAGCTCTGGGGACAGGGCAAAGGTGACAAGGCCGCGGCTGGCCAGGAAGCAACATGCTGGCCATGCTCCATCCCCACCAGCAGCTATCCTGCCCCATGCCACTGTTCTCAGACTTTTGCAGAGTAAACTCTGCCAGCACAGGTAAGGGCACCCCCAACCCAAACACCAATTAATTTTGAGTAACCTCCTACAGCAAGAAGTGTGTGATGTGCCTTCCCAGCAAGATACCAGTCAGGTTTGAGCCCTGCACACCTCTTTCAGATTTGTTTCTGCTAACACTGCCAGCCAGCCCTCAACTGCTCACACAGACCTCCTTGCAGCCTGTTCCCGCAAGAGCAGCAGCCACCCAGGCTCTGCACTCAGGCTGGGAGTCCTTGCCCTCTCCGGAGGTGCAGCAGCTCCATCCGGTTCCCTCTTCCTTAAAACCAACCCGTAACTCTCAGCTCCCTACCACGCTGCTGGATGAGAGCTGGCACCACTCGCCGTGCATGCCGAGGGCAGTCCCTGGGGACAGCACAGCTTCTTGCCCGGTGCCTACTCGCACGAGTGGCGTCTCTGCTTTCCCTAGGCACTCTCCTCAAACATAATTGTGCTTTCCCAGGGGAAAAAAAAAAGTGCTGCAGTGAGGCAACTGCAAAGTAACAGAAGGAATACAGGGTAGGAAGGGGATGAGGGGAGTAAAACTGTGTCTTTGACCTTATTCTTGACTTGTATTTGGCTTTGAGTGCTCCACTATGCAAGTTTAATAGTTTCCCTGCAGTGGGGTTACATGGATCCGTGCAAGCACCTGCAGCGTCAGCAGACTTGGAGAGGAGGATGGAGCACGCCTGCTTGGAGACTTTTCCACAGAAAAGTTTCCAGGGCTCTGACATCCCCACTGAGATGACAGGGAACCAATCTTCAAAGGCTCTTCTGAACTCCCTATATGGAGCTCAGTTTATTTACTTTAAGGACATTCATCCCCTACAGCCAACAGGGAGCACAAGGGCTCGAGCTGCTACAAGAAGAAGGTCTGCTTGCCATGACCTTGCATTCCCTGAAATTGTTGGAAAGCTTTCTGAGACAGCTTGGAGCAGTGCACTGGATCAGGCAGCTAATTATAAAACTTGACTGACTTTGCAAGCATACCTGTCTCCCATGGAGACTGACAGCAGGGCTCATAGGATTTCTGCTGTGTACAAACATCAGCTGGTTTTCAAACGATCGTTAATATAATTTCCCCAAAATCTGTAGTACACTGAAACCCCTGAGGTGCAAACACGATCAGGCCATCAGGTTCAAAGTTCCAGATGATTCCCACCTTCCCAGGGAAGCATCTTAAAAATCACTTTAAATGCTAATATTTCCTTTTCCACTTTCCTCTCTCAAAAATATTGTTTAGTGAATCTGTAAAACCTCTAAAATCAGGTTGTCATCTTTGGACATAGGCCATGTTTGGAATTTCTCATCTAGAAAGGCAAATGTTTCACTAAGTTCTGGCCATCTAAATCCAGGAAACTCTGTAATGAAAACTATTTTACAATCTTATCTATGGCTGTTGCCTCCTATATACTTTATAGCTGACATATTTATAATATGAGCGGATGTAAAATATATTCACCTAGACAGTAGTCAGTCAGTCAAAAAAAGACCAGCATAGCATAAGTCCACAGCAGATTTTAGCTTCTGCCTGTTCCAGGGAATAATAGCTGGCTGTCTGGTTCTGCAAGTAATGGATTACACACGCACACACACAAAACACACAGACACCTGTGCAAAATGAGCAGTCTGATTCTCTAAGAAAATGTGGGCATTCCCTTAGGCAATTTTTTTCCCTCTATCTACTTGCAAAGGCAGTACTAAGCAGAGTATGTGGTGTTGGAAACTATTACTTTCTGAATGACTGATGTAATTGCTTTTGCATCTTACCACGACCTCTACATATCCCCAAACCCAAAGCAAATTTAACCGAATGGGCTGCTATTCCATTCACCTACAAAGATGCTTCCCAGATGAATTTGCAAGTCCTTTAAAGTGAGCATCATTTCATGATTCTCTGGTTGCCACCCAGTTCAGACTCATTACAATACTTCCATTACTGCCCAGTCAAACAGCAGATAGTGTTTGCAAATGTTGTTAATGGTATTGCAATACCCTATATGAAGAAGAGTCAAATGCAATATGCCAGAACTCATGCCAGCCCGACAAATAATACTAGCTAACTGTAGCAAAACTGACACATCATCTAAGTGCAAAGTACTTTCAAAAATGTCTTATTAAGGCACACAGTGCAGTGGCTCAGAAGCAGCAATCAGTGGTAGGATGCTTACCAGCTCAGGTCCTGGTAGGTAATTTGGAAACTATAGACTTGGCTGAGGAGCCTGCATGAGCAGCACAGAGCACTGCTGCTCAGAAATGGAGCAGCTGCCTTGGAAAGGGAAGAGACAGAGCTGAGATGGAGATGGAAGCATGCCCTACCTGGCCTAGGCTCACAGCCCCTGGAGGCAGCGGAGTTGGAGCAGGGAGAATGGGCACTTGATCAATTTTGACTAATGGTCAAAATTCAGAATCTGAACTGTTATGGGATGAAATTAAGGGCTCCCCACAGCCACTCAGAAATCCAGGATGGATGTACACCTGTGCCCACAGCACGTGTGCAGCCACTCCTGAGTGCTTTGGTGGCAGCAGCCTTCTGAGAGCTGAGGCCGCATAAGTCCGGCTATGTCCAGCACTCATGGTGCCCTGAACAACAAAGTAGAAGAGGATATGCCTGGGCAAACCAAGACACATGGAGTACTCGATTAAATCTAGCCCCTAGAACTCTTTCCTTCTTTATAATGCACAGAGAGAGCCTCAAAGAGCAGGCTGCTGCATTTTCTTTAAATTCAGTCCTTGTCTACCGTATTTATTTGAAAGACCCTCTTGATGAGTGAGGAACAAGGAGAATGATGGCAACCGTAACAGTGACCTCTGCTTGAGGGAAAGAAATAATTTTTATCAAATGGGTTAAAACTGTTTTTCAGTAATGTTAACCTCTATCTTGTATGGAAGCCATATAAATAGCTGGAAGAAAAAATATGCTTATTAATGATCAAAACTTTCAAGGCTTTCAATTAAGGAACGAAAGAAAATCCTAGCTAGTCACATCTATGTCCTCTGAAAGATTCCAAAGAGGGCAGAAATGATAGGACATTTCCAACATTTTTTGGATAAAGAAACTGAGTACAAGAAAACCAAAAATTTTTCAAGTGACTTTGAGTACTCCTGATGAAACAAAAGCAAGTACAAGTAAAGCTTGAGGGATTTCTATGTACACACTTTACATTTTCTGTTTTGCTTCTGGAGTTGCCTCAAAGAGTTTTGGTGGCTTTTTCGCAGAGATCGGAAATACAAATAAAGAAAGAAATTAGCAGGAAATCTAGCAAATGTTGTCACAAGTCTCATCAAAACCAGATCACAAACTGTATCACTGGATCACTGCTGTCATTACAAATGCTTCATTCCAGGAGCTCACACCTTTCATTATTCAGATGGGAGCTAAGCTGGTAGAAGAGGAGGGATGTCCAACGCACATTTTGTTTTCTTCACATATTTTTTTTTCAAGAAGCTGCTCTGATACAGCAGCTATAGACCCAGAGTTACAAGGGCAGAGATGTGCCTCCATTCCTCCTCTCTGCCTTGCAAGGTGTCCCAAGACCCTCAGGGCAGGGACACTGGACACTGTGCATTGCACAGAGCCCCTCCTTCAGGACCCTTAGGTACCACCACAGCACATGAGCAGAACAGTCGCTGTCACTCCTTCGATTACTCAGGACGAGACCTTTTACCCTTCCAGGATGTAAATTACCAGCTGTCAAGTGGCCACAGTGGCACTCAGCTCCACATTAAGAACCACTATAGAAATGTTGATCAATTCTAATCAATACCAGATCCTGTGTCTGAAATGAGCTGCTGCCAGCAAAATGGCAGCAACAGAGCTGAGGTTCTCCAGCAAACACTTAGAGTACAAAGGGAAAACCACTGGCCCCAAAATATCCCTCACAATTAAAAGCAGGCTGTCAGGAGTAACACTGAGGAGCTCTGGCATAGCAGGTATGAACCTGAACCAGCTGGCAAAGAAAATGGGTTTTGGTTTCCAATGCCATCCACACAATCATTTTCATTAAACAGGATCCCATGTCAAGTCTTACAACCTGTGCTCTTCCTGTACTGCTGGGACCCCCAGCATTGGCTCCAGAGAAACATCTCCCATGGCAACCCATTCCAAACCCATGGAAAACAGACCACGTGGTACCTAGGTGGATTTGAACCCCTGGAAACACTAATGCCTGTTTCATTTCAAGAAGAGGAGAAGAAAGGCTGAGAAGAAAGGTTCATTATTCAGTGGAGGAAATGTGACATGGCCCAAAACTGAATGACAGAAATACATAGCCAGTAATATACATATTTTTAAAATAAGCTATTGCTAGCAGAACAACTCCAAACATGATTCAGGGAAGGAACCCAGAGCAACCAGACACTGGCAAAACACTCCACACAGTACACTGATGGACAATAAACCTGTCTGAACCGATAAAACAAATTGGATGTGGCTTCCTGCATCTTTCATGGACCACCAGCTGTCATCTGTATGTTTCCATATTCATCTATCATTATCTCATACTTATTATAATCGTCACAAGCTTCATGAGGCCACCCTTCACAGTGATCCCAGTCTGTCTTCCACATAAAAATCAATGTCAAAATCGGAGTCCCAGTGGACCGAGTCTTTGTTACTTCTAATTCTTGGGATAGAACTCTTTTTTTTTTTTTTATACACAAGTTAAGAAGCAAATGACTTTGATATTAAAATGTTCAAGAAAAAATATTTTACTGTAGTATTTGGGAGAATAAAATATTTTTAATAGCACCAAAATATTGCTTGATTTTGCCTTTTACTTGTATTTTTGGTATAATAATTACCTTATTTTAACCTCCCCAAAATCATAAACAAAACTTTATTCTTTTATTTTGAACATGCAGGGGTATCCTGGTCCAGTTTCAAAATATTTTTGAATGTTCTATAAAATTAAAAATTCATCCAAACTTAAGAGTTTTGAGTTTGGCCCATTAGCATTTTCTGAGAGGAAAAAAAAAAAAAAAAGAAGGAAAAAAATAAACCAAAGCCTACACCATGAACATGTCGGTCAGCTCTTGGAAAAATGTGCTTTTAAAGAGCCCCAGCTGGGCTGGCAGGAGGCATGAAATATTAAATGCTTTTAAGAGAAAATAAACAATCTTTCTATGCCTTCTTATCAAAAGATCCTCAATTTTTTTGCCTTTCTTACCTCAAAAACAGAGATATATATGTAGACAAATTTGGATTATTTACAGGTTGACACTAAAATTTCAGTTCATAGCAGTAAGATGCTCTAACATCAGAAATCTTTAACAAGTCAGTATTAGCTGTGAAGTGTTACTAATTCTGAATTCCTGGTGGTTTGCCACTTTAAATTAGGTACCAGATGAGATTAGATGAGGAGTGGCATTTTTTCATTGTTTGCTCATTCTTGTGCCTTTATGAAAGCAATTTTCTAGTTCTCTAAAAGATCCCAGGTAAAACACTGTAGAAATTGAACACACAGAATATTACAGTAAAATATTAAGAGACACAGAATTGTACCTTCTGATAAACAGCTCTCTTATTAATTGTGCATCCCAAACAGAAATTAATGCAAATCAATTTTCTTCTGCAAGATATAATTTCATTCATTGCAGTGACCTGAACCATGGAATAATTATCAATACTTTACCCTGACGCCCAGACATCCATTACAGGATCACATCCAGACACTCTTCTTCCAAGCAAGGAGCTCGGTTCTCCTGAATCAATTAATCTCTGTTTACTTACGTGTTTCCCCATCTATAACAGCACTGATTTAGTCAATCCCTTCTATAACTAAATTTCATCATTAAACATAGAACTTCGACATGTGAGCTGGCAGTGTCATCAGTGACATATGGGTATTCTCCAGCTACTGGAAACAGGAATTTATTCAGCTCAGGTTTATTGCTGGAAGTGTTTCCCTAGCACACAGGCTGCTTAGCTCTGCTGAAGTATGTGGCGTGCACCTTACGTCTCAGTAATAAAATGTACTCCTAAAACCAAAGAGTTCCAGTTCCTGGCTCTGACCGGAACTACACACCTCACATAGATCAGTGAGGCTGGCCACCTTCTGAACAAAACATTTGCAGCAAAAACCTCGAGACATGCTGATCTGAAAACAATCTTTCCACCCTTGTGTATAAAATGCATTGAACTAATAAGAAGGGGTCTAACATAGACATCAAACTACTTTTGTTGCCCCTATCCCAGGGCAAAGGTGGGTATAGCCCCCAAAAAAGGACTCAGCACTCTGCTGACCTGAAATAGGAGGCAAGGACTTAGCCGATTTCCTGTAACACGTGCAGCTCACTAATTTTGCCTGAACACAAAGGAGATGGGCAACTTTGGGGGGGGAAAGAAATCCCCAAGGAGCAACAACAAATTGCTGAATGTTATGTTAGTGTTTTTCTTACGCGACTTTGCTCCAGTAGACATGAGATTAAATGATTAAATCAGAGTGAAAGCTTTCACTTAAAAGAAGTTTCTATCCTCCATGTCTGCAGAGAAAACCTCCCAAGAGCTCAGAAGCCCTCTTGTTTCAGCATGTCACCATCCTAAAGAAACCCTTCAAAAATCACAGCCTAGCTTAAAAAATTAGATTTTGCAAAATTTTAATACCACACTTTGCATCGGGGTTGGATTCACTCTCTCTTTGGTGGTCTGTTAATCGTATTTTTGATTTCTTCCCCATGAGCACTAGACCTTTTGCTTCTGTCTTCAGTGAAAGTTGTGATGTTGGTATCTGTGTCTGCAGAAGAGACCACATCAAAATCTGCAGGACTTGCAGAAAACGGCAAGATCTGCTGAAGGTACCACTGCCCTGGTGGAAAAAGGTAAAGGTTCATAGCCATTCACTTACACAAGTAAGCTCTCAGCTGGCTTTTCCCATTTATTTATTTTAAGAAAGCAGATTAGGTCAAAATTTTTGGAGGTCAAGAAATTGTGGACTGCTTCTTCACTTCTACTGGAGAAGCCCAGACAGGTCCAAGCACTGCAGCAACCTCTTCTTTCTATGGTGGTAAAGGGTACAATTCACATAACATGCAACTTTTCCTTTTGCTTTATCATAGGAGAGGTTTTACTCTCTTATATTTTAGCCACCTCTCTTGAGCCAAGCAGACACAAAAAACCAATGATGGGGTATTTCTAATTCCTCCACTTACATGCTCTACTCTGAATACAGTAGGCTGCTACTGAAATTCCTCCTGGCAAACAATGCAGGATCAAAGAGAAGAGCAGAATTCTCTGGGACTTATTACTAAAAAATGGATGGTGAGGCTAAACAACAGCCTAGGAAATTATGTGAGGAGTAAGTATACCTTCAAAACAACCCCTTTTAAGCAAACCCCAGAACACTCCATATAACAGCTTTTAAATGGAATATAGTAACTGCTATGCTATTCAATTGTCTTGAAATAAGCTCTTAAAAAAAGTAAGATAAACCTTACCATTCTTTGCAATTCTTTGCAACTCAAGACAGTCATAGAAAATAAATCTTAAATGGCAATAGTTTTAAACTATATACCAAAAAAGCCAAAACAAAACAAAAATAAACAAACAAACCCCCAAAAATCCCCACAAATTTAAACTCATTACAGAAGATCTGCAATGTTTTCTGCTATAGGTCTACAAGCAAATTGCCAAAAATTATCAAGACTGAACTCCTCACTGCTGAAGAATACATGGAAGAACCAAACCCAGCCTACCCTTTGTTCACATCACACAAACACAGCACTCCTCTCTGAGAAGTGATGCTTACCAGTTTCCAAGCAGGACTACACACCTCCTTCAACACTGTCCTCATGAAACAGACTTTCTTTTGCAGCTGTGTGGGCTAAAAGAGAAAACTGAGCAAGTCTTTCTTCAAGCAGCAAGAGTAGTAAGAGGCTGTCGGTGCAGCCAGCAGCAACCATCACCGATCCCACTCAGCTCAGCTGCTAAACAGAACCAAGATGCAGAGTGCACTTGTGTCCTGTGCAGGCAGAAAACATTTCCTCGGTAATTAGCACCAGAGCCTCCTACCTGGGGAGGCACTAAACTGCACTCATCATGAAAAATTAAATATCACTGATTGAAACAGAAGCATTTGTTCTCAGTGTCAGGCTTTGGCACCATAACAGGAGATGAGAGACTCAATATCAAATAGTGACGATGAAGGCAAACTAGCAGAAACCCCAGCTTAGCATGCAGAGTATTACACTGGTGACAAGTCAAGGATTTTGTTCTCAGATCTGTTTGTGAGAAGCAGTTTTGTGCATTCAGCGAAGGAATCAGAAGGGAATAGCAATTACAGAGAGCTGCCGCAGCTGAGCTTTTTACACCATCACACCAGTGCAGCCCATTTCCCAGCAGGATGTTCCTATTGGGAAAACCTGATATCTGCTTGACATTACTGTTCTCCCCACAGCAGTTCAAGCAGTAGGATGTTTCTGAGCAAAACTGTAATGATTCAATAGAGAAATGTTCCACTCATAGAGGGACAAGATGTTACCAGGGCCAGCAGTTTTAGTGGATTTATTGCATGTTATCCCACAGTGGTTATTTTTCCTCCCAGTTTTAATTTTGTAGCACATAGTGGTTCCTTGGTACAAGAGCAATTTGCATAACCAAGCAGCGACTCATTTTGAAGCACACTTACAACAGCATCCAAACACCATGCTGTAAACAGGGCTGGGAATGGCACATCAGGTTTCAGTCTTGCTATTAAATCTTAATACTTCCTGAGGGCTGTGTAGTCTTAATTGTACCTTGTGTCTGCCACAGCATTGCACATAGTGTCATTTCAGTACAAATCAGATGAAAACCCACACAGATTTATCTGATCTGTTCCCCTATCAAAATTTTTGAATCCTGTTTTCTCTGGAAACCTAGGAGGAGAAGATAAGGTGCAATACAGAGAAGGGAAAGATTAAAAACCCATTGCTATGGTTTTGTATCGGTATAAAAAGTGAAACACCAGGGAACAAGAGAGTATAAAGCGCTTACTGTTCTCCCAAAGACACCAAATGATGGTTTTTGGCAACTAACACTTAAATTTCAGTTTGCTTCCTCATAGTCCCTCAAAATGCATTGCCTTCTTTTTTTTTTCCTTTGTTATTCTTTAATTTCCCTATGGAGGTATGGTAGGGCACCACTGCATGCTTTATCTGTTTAAATAGTGTTTTAAAAAATCGTTTTAAGAGAACAAACTGTGCCATATTTATTCGATCTTACAGTAGAAAGCAGGTTACTGATCCTGCTTTACTATGTCAGCCTGTAACTCCAAGTTCTGTATTTAAAAGTACCAAACAAGAATTTGATGAGGGTATTGCAGCACTCAAATAAAACACTGTATGTGCATAACTGGAGATAGAGCTCCTGGACTGCCTTGGCTTTTATGTAGCTCTTTGTTTATGCTTGCAGTCCACCCTATGGTCTGCATCCTTTCGTATATACACGGCTTCCGTGATGGTCTTCCATGAGATGTTTTCCTTGTGCTTCTTTCTCCTTTTTAATTATTCAGTGTCGGAATTAATAAACAGCTTAGAAAATGAAAATGTCACAG
This sequence comes from Cnemophilus loriae, assembly GCA_013397755.1. Lineage (NCBI taxonomy): Eukaryota > Metazoa > Chordata > Aves > Passeriformes > Corvidae > Cnemophilus > Cnemophilus loriae. Next base: position 279,595 of record VZTF01000426.1, read on the forward strand.
CTTAGTGCAGAATGCATCAATTAATAAAGCAGGATGCAGGACATTTAAAGGTACATTCCCCACTGGCAAGAGAGCTGGTCCTCTTCCAGCTGGAATACAAAGCAAAAATATCCCATTGACTGCAATGAGAGCCAGTGGGCTTAAAAGATTCTCATGATCTTAGAAATTAAGACAACCTACTTTTTGTGAACAGTGACAGAACTTGTAGTCTAAGCATCATTTAAGAGCTATAAAGTGCACAATATGCTCAAAGGGATTAAATTTACTTTAGAAAAGCAATTTGCAGATCTCATGAAAAATGTTATAACAGTTTGATCCACATACGCGTGCAATCAAAACTACAAAAACTTGCTAATCTCTCCCCTTCACTCAACTTGTCCTATAATGAAATACCCTGGGGAAGGAAACAGGCCATAGGACAGATTTTTTTAATTCTTTGAAGTACTTGGTCTGGGCATAAGCAGAGAGGTTGATAGGTGCTTTGGAGAAAGGTAGTTTGGGCTTAGCTTTATCAGCTGGATTTGAGGAAATCGCCAAGATCCGACTGAAGAAAGATACGCTTACCCACCGGCTTCTACCATAGTTTCTGCCTACGTGCAAGAACGCAAAAATAATGCTTACAGAAGCATTCATGGGGCTCTGAAAACATCTAGCACAATCCAGCAAATCCTGATACACCATTTGTAGAAGCAGAGAGAAGCAAAAGAAGGTAAAAATTGTCACCGTGGCTCCTCACAAACTCTCCAGCCTGGATGCAGAGATGTCCCTGTTTCCTCTTGCACTCCTCAAATCTCTTTTCACTGCAGCTGCTTTCAGCCATCCATCAGAGAAGCAGTTTGGGGGAGATTTTCAAAAGAAGTGTCCCAATCTCAGCTTGGGGACATGGACCTGCTGCAGCGGGGCAAAGCCCAGACAGTGTGGGTCCAAAAATTTATTTTCTTCCCTGGGACATCTGAAGAAACACACATTAACTATGCATGTTAGAAAACAACTTTTTCTGAGGGAACAATGTCAAATTATGTATTATATTAACATGAAGAACCACAGTTCAGCAAAACACGTATTTCTTAATGACTGTAATCCTCTCCAGCTGAATTCCTGTCAACTACATCCAGTGTACTTCTGCTAGCAGAAATCAAGGTTTCCTTCTTGAAACAGGCTGGGCATTTTAGGCCCAACTGAAAAAAAAAAATTCTCATCTCAACTACTTACCATGTTTAACCCCTTGAGACATGTATCTTCTACTCTTTTGTCATCCCCAAACAGGCCCTCATTTTCAGCTGCTCATAGGCAGTCAGGTGAGGTAGGATTTATACAAACATGCGGTAAGAAATGGACACCACCCCAAAAAGTTAAAGCAGGATGAGTTAACAAGGAAGTGTGAAAATCCAAAGTCATGTGGAAGACATGGAGCAGCAAAAAGCTTTGTCCCAGGTCATTGGACAGGTAAGTAAAAGAGAGAAGCACTGATGACCTCCTGATGCTCAGTTTAGTGCTCTGTTAATAGAAGCTCTTCACTTTAAGCACTTCATCCTTCTGCTATAAAAAACAAGCACCTTATGTGGCTGAGGAGAGAGTAGGCTGTATGCTCACTTTAAGAAATCTGGAATTTCAAACACAATGATGCGCTCCAATGTAATTCCCCAGGGCATCCATGAAAACTTGTGCTCTCTGTGGCTGGGAAAGGATTCACAGAAAGACATACATTAGGTGTGTGCGAAAGCATTTTCTGAGACCACAAAATGTATATCATGTTTTAACAGAGAAAACACAAACTCAAAGTTAAAGAGGAAATTATTTCAATCTATCCTGTGGCAGACAAATTAAATACAGAGGCATTAATTCTTGCAGGCATATAGGTGTTTGATTAGGCAAAGTGTATTGATTGGTAAAAATTAATTCCAGCATCAAAACCTGTATTGATTGCTGTCCCTCTGCTTACCCAGTTTAACTAACGTGGCCTAAGAGACTTGTGTTTGGTGAGGATGGCTCTGAGAAGGGGCAGTTCCCCTTTCCTTTTCTGCTCTTTCCTCCCCATCTAACAGGACTCCATGGTGGTATCCTTCTGCCTTCACATACCATGGCTGCCCACCCACTTTGCTTATGCTTAATTCCATTTCCGTCTCCATTTTCCACCAGCAGGAGCTAAGACTGAACACTGGGATGCGTGTTAGATGCAGAACAAGGCGAGTTGCTGGAGGTACATGTGGCAGCTCCCTGTGGTGACAGGCCATCCGCTGCCCTTCACTGAGCCTTCAGTGCCAGCAGGGCTCCAGGGGCACATGTGCCAGAAGAAAAACAAGGTTTTTGGCTGCTCCCTTCCCAAGGGTCTTGAACGAGCAGTGCCGTAAGCTAGTGTCATGCTCAGTCTGGCACGGTCAAGGACTTACCTAACCCTTATCCAGTATCAAGAGACACCACATTACAAGACGACAACTTGAACCTCTTCTCCTTCTTTGCACTACCTTTTACGTATTTTCAGATCATTTCCACAGATCTGCATGTTTACATTTGTCTTATTTGAGCCTTACAGAAAGAAAATCTACTATTTCTAGTTCCTCAACTAAAAACTTCTCTTAGTTCTCAGCAGAGCTTGCAATGCCTCCCAGTCCAGCACTACCTTCAAATTCAATTGATCTTTGTATTCACAAACCAGACTTAATGTGAATTCCTGTGGGAACCCAATGGACACTACATCCCAATTTAAAGTATGACTATCTATCATTACCATTGATGCCACTTTAGGCGTGTCTGACATTACCCAGGCCCAAGAAAATTTATTTGGTGTGGTAGGCAAGAGTAGGAGGTGATGGTAGAAGGTGTTCCTGCCTATGGCGGGGGAGTTGGAACTATCTGATCTGTAAGGTTCCTTCCAACGCAAACCATTTTGTTTCTACAAACGATATCAGTACAGGGTCAAAATTAATAATGTCACCTTTAAAAGTTACTTTTATATTCTGTAGTTTTCCTTTATTGAACCACATGTACATTCCTCATGAGTCCATTACCTTTGCGATAACTTATGATTTTTCTCTTAAGAGAGTTTAACTATTACTTTACTATGGTCAGGATTTAATACTATCTAATGACATATACCAGAGTAATTCTTTTAAATCATTGCAATATTGCTCTTCTCAAATGGAAGATAATTCCAAAATTCTCACGACTGCTAAACAAATTTGCAATGATGTAGTAAAGGTATAGGTCATTCCCTATTTCACAGATCCTGTCCCTCATACCTACAGGGCCTCTTGCTCTCTCATGAGTGTAGCTGTTTATTTGGTGTTTCATTTATCAGGTACCCAAGCACATTAGGTGATACCTTGTTGGGGTTTTTTTCCAGCATCGAATGCATAGATGAACAAGGGAGTGTGGGAGAGAGAAATCAGCTGCAATTAAAGGGTTGAAATGCAAAATATTTTGAATTCTTACTGCATTTTTTTCTGGGCTACTCAGAATAAATGTGAATGACCTACATACTGTGCATATACATGAACTTATCAACAGGGTTAGAAAGGTTACATCTACAGTGGCCCAGCTCCAAAGCAGTTCAAATAGAGCCCTCACAAAAAGAATCTCAGCCCTGCCTATTCACGTTAAAACAGAGCAATTTCTCTTTGTAATTCGCTGTTCCATAGTTCACGACTCTCATCTCTCTTGGTATTCACTTCAGTGCTGGACCCAGTGCTTGTTATTCAAGTAAGGAAGGATCCTGGAGATATGAAATGCAATGCAAATACCGAGCTTCACAATTTTTTTTTTTTTTGACCAGCATTTTCATTTTAATTTGTCTGCTCGGTTAATGAGTGGTTTAACTCCAAAATAATAGCAACCCCGAAAATAGTCTATAAAGTTTTATTCCGTCCATTAAGATTAGACTCATATATTTTCTACTGGCCTTCAGTGTTGCACCAAAATAAAACAGATCTGGTGTTGCCACTACAGTTACCACAAACACATAAAAAATCATGCAAAGACTAAGCACTGAGCAACATAAATCAGGATGCATAATTACACAGCTGCTGCTCACTGGCAGGAAGGAACCCTGTGAGCAAAATTTGGCCTAGTGATTTGGAATAGGATTCAAACAGATGCCTACACTTCTCAAATGGCTAAGACTTAGTTTAATGTTAAGCATAATGGTAGCTAGATCCAAATCACCGTAACTCTTTACAATTTATTTTGTCTAGGATGTGGAGTCATAAAAAATATTGCTCAAGTGTCAACTCCCTTTTATTTCAAACCTGCTTTTGTTGTTACCTCCACTCTTGGGATCAGAAACAAAAGGCGTGTAGACCCCCAGAAGATGCTCTGGGAATGCAGATTCTCCTTGGATCTATTGTATCCAGCATACAGGGATGTCAAAGGGTTTTGGCACTGCCCAAAAATTCCTGAATTGCTTTTCTGAATTTAAGTGCCTGCTTCCTCCTTGAATGCCAAACATGCACCTCCATGTCTTCTCCTGGAATCTAGCACTGGGTTCTGAGGCACAGTACTGCAACAGGCCAGAAACCTGAAAATGAGCAAAAATTAGCCCCTAGTTTTAAATAAGGCTTTTTAGCCCTTTATAAGATTTAGCCCTAGCTTTCCTAAAGCTCATTCATCAAAAGTAGTTTTTGAAAATGGGACGTGGCTGTTTGAAAATATTAGACATTACTAAGGTCAGGGAGACTGCTGCTGTAAGGGAGCGGAAAGCTTTACAAGGAAACCACAGGAGCGTGGGGGGAAAAGTGCTGTTTTCAGCCTGTTTTCAGTTACCAGCATGAGCACCCTTTTGGGGAGAATAAGTAATTTCCTTTGCAAGAGCTGTCCCAAACAGCCCATAGCCTGCTCCAGCACTGACCCTCCCATGCGGAAGAGGGGACCTGCAGGATGTCTCCATCTGGCTCACGACCATCTCCTGCACCAAACAATGTACAGGGCTCTGCTTTGATGGGCAGCTGAACCAGGTGACCTTCTGCACTCCCTCCCAGCCAACACTATATCCTGGATCCTAAAAGGAGCTTGAAATAAGCTTGTTGATTGATTATATATATATATATATATATATTCAACAACCTGCCACCCCACTGAGCAGGGAGAATGGGGGAAGGGAGTGCTGACCTCAGTATCAGAACCTGGGATCCATCAGATCCCAGGATGCAGATGCATGGGTAAGCAGGGTAGCACATTCTCCCACATAATGACAACAATCTTTTTAATGTATTAAAAATTCAGCCAGAAAGGTGATAAAGGAGATTTTGGTGGGGGAATGATCAAAATAATAATAGTTTCAAAGCACTGTACTTATTTTAGACATTCTTACAGCATGTTTCCATAGGAACTGGAAAGCAAAGGAGCACACTGCAGCAGTGTTCACAAATGTTGTGTGGTTTAGCAGCTTGTAAAGGATTGGTTAAGGGCACTGTGACCACTCTGAGAGTGCCAGGCACCTGCTGCCTTTGCTGCACAACAGGATCTTAGCTATGATGTTTTGCAAAATCTAGGAAAAGAACCTTTTTTCCCATATATTTTTCCTGTCATCCTGCAGGCATGGCTGCTTTCACATCTGTGTGTAGCCTCATTGCTAAGCACTTCCCAGCCAGACCCACTTCACGTGGGGCATGAAGACAGCAGTGTTTAACCCGGGTTGTTTGGTTGCTGTGGAGGTGGTGTGTCCTAAGGAGTTGCACGTGGGCCTGGTTTGTGTATCCAGCCTTAGTACCCATCTGCTGAGTGACCTTGTGCAAGTCATGTCAGGTCAGATCTGCTCCACCTGTCGGCTGCCCAAAATGCATCTCACTCAGCTCTGCAGGTGAGCACTTCTCTGGCCAACAGGACAGCATCTATCCTGCCTGAGACACCCACACCATGGACAGGTCTCTTGTTCCCAAAGCACCCACCTGGTCACATCTGTACACTAAGCCCTTTGCCCACATGTCAACGTGCCACGTGGCAATCGATTATTTTCTCCATTCAAAATTGCCTGCTACAAAGTGAGGTCTGTGTTGCAGCTCGCCAGAACAGCATTTAACTGCAGGAAGCTAGTGTTGCATGTCTTGGAACAAGGCATGGGCACCTGGGTGCTTTTGGTAACCTTGCTAGTGGGACAGTACTGAAGAATACATCCAATGTGGGGAGCCAGACCTGGTGTAGTGTCAGCCTTAACTCCTCCTGTGTCAGCCCCCTCCATAACTTGTCCTCAAAACTAAAATGGGTTCTTTCTCAGAGGGAAATAATTAATTGTCTCCAAAAGACAGCAGTGGAAGCAAAGAAACTCAGCCTATCAGATCCAGCCAACAAGGACCTGGGACTGAGCAGGAGAATTAAGCTATTTAACTGCATTACTCAAAGAGTAACAAAGCTGCTCCAGGGTGTGGAGCTGCTCCAGCTGCTTCTTATGGTGGTCAGACTAAATGACCAGTTTAACTTTAGAGGGTAAAAATGAGACAAAATTCCTCCCACCTCCTGTGCTGTCATTCCTCAATGCATGCAACAGTGCAGTGGCAGCAATCTCATTTGTAAAGGATTTTCTCATCAACTCATGACAAGGGCTGTGCAAGCACTGGTTACTTGTACTTATGGATTGAGAAAAAACCAGAACTTTGTTACTTATGGATTTGAGAACCCCTTAATATTAATATATGTTGAGACCTGCCTGACTCATACAAGTAAAAGTGGATAATTTTTAACAATCAGGGTAACACACATTCTTCCTTGGACTTGCCAGGTTTAACTTCATATGCCAGTAAGAAACTAAGCCAAAATGCTGGCCAAAGGCCTCTGTCCAGAAGTATCACCCAGACCATAGACAGCAGAATCACATAGAATCACAGAATATGCCGAGTTAGAAGGGACTCACAAGGATCACTGAGTCCAGTTCTTAGTCCTGCACAGGACATCTCAGCCCAAAAATGCTCCATCACTTGTAACCAGCTACAAACATCTTTATGCTATTGTGTAAGTACTAAAAACTTTTTTTTAAATTTCAAAATTTCATTTTGTAAATGAATTCAGTTGTTGCCTAAAGCACAGAGGTATTTTATAAACACTATAACAAAAACATATCAATTTAGATATTTAGCTATTCCACATACTACAATGCCTCTTTCTCATCAAAACAACTTCCACTGTACATACTGTCATACAAATTCATATTTAATTACAGATTTAACAAAGAAATATAGATGTAGGATGTCTGAACTCAGGTCTCATTTCAAATGTTACAATGACAGTTTCAGTCAGTGTAAGGATAGAAGTCTGTGGGAAGCCCTGACAGCCTCACACTGAAATTCTGTGTTTAAAACCTGATTACTTAAAAGAAGAAAATTCTGATTATTCAATCTCTTTTCATAGCTCTCCAACAAAGCAACTTTGGGAAGGTGCATTGAAACTGTATTCCATTATGTCTACACCTTGTATTTTAAGGATCAGAAGCAGTATGTTACAAATATACATATTATCTATGCTTTTTTGCCTGTGAAGTCATACACCGAGGTGGCAGAAGACATGCTTTAGTGTCGATTTTCAAATCAGAGTGAAATTTAATGACTTGAACCAGTACTGTAACAAAGACACTAAAGCAGGATGCAAATTTTGTACACCTGCATGTATTTGAACAATTCCAGTTGCAAACACTGAAATTCCCAGGGGGGAGTAAAGTCACAAGCCACTGTGAGATGGACTAAACACAGAGAGCAGTCTACTTCACAGCCCAAACTAAATAAAACAACACATAGAGCAGCAAGGAGTATATAGATAGCGTAGAGATATTCGGATTTCTGATCCTGCTATTTTTACCTTGCATAACTCAGTCTATAATAAAGAAGAATACAGTGTTCTGCACTGGACAAGCCGGCTGCTGTGAACTCACCCAAGCATTCAGCTTTCTGTTCTGGGTCCCCTTGTGGGCAAGTCAGATCCAGGTCTTCTCTCTTGCCTCCAAACTTTGTCTGTTTTTACCCGAGACCACATCTCACTCCGAGAAACCATCGCTTTCAAAAAGAGCACCGATGCCCAGAGTGAGCCCAGCAAGGGCCAGGCTGCAGGACTTCTTTAGGGGCTAAGAACAAGTAGAGATCTGCCAATCTGGCTACCCACTCCTGAAAGCATTTCTCCAGCTTAGCTTTCCCACCGTAAATTCTTGATGCAGAGAAACAATTAAAAAAAANTCCCGTCGTTTATCCTCCAGGCTGGAGAGAAAGAAAGAGGCTGCCACGGCAGTGCCTGTTTTGAATGCTTGGCAGGTACACAGGCACAAGGGGGATGATGCTATAGATAAGCATAGACAGAAATAGCTAGAAGGATGAGCAGGCTCAGGATAGCAGTGGTGAAAGGCAGCAATCTCCCTTCTCCTGTGATTGCACCAAAACTAGCAGCTGACCCACAGACTCACCGAGAGTGTTGGCAGAACAGGGTCCCCCCAAGCTCTGAGCCTCACACTGGAAATATCCTCCTCGCACAGATCCCCTTCCCCATCTTGGATACATGCCTTGAAGGCTGCATCTTCTCAGCCTGCTTCTGACTCAGAGCACAAAACCTGCTCACTGCCTGTCAGGGGTTTTGGTGCTGTTCCCAGAATCCTGCTAGGAGGCTGCAGCTCACAGATCTCCCTGCGCCAGCAGGAAAATCCAGTAACTGTGGCTCAGAAAATACTAGCAAAGCACCGAACTGAAGTATCTGGGCAGCCACCTCATCTCTCCCCCATGAGCAGCCTCACACAACTCTCCCTACTGCTCTACTAGCCCACAAAGAGACAAGCATAGAGATGTCACCTGGCACTTATGCAACTGCCACAAAAATACAGAACAGTTAAATGTGAGAGTTTTACCCAGCTGCCACCATTTAATAACTGTTTCTTTCCCACTCCTTTTCTGTACGGCAACAAACTCTAATTTTCTTCTAAAATTGGAAAACAGTCTCATCTGAATGTGCCTGCACTGGGGAAGAAGAAGGATTAAAAATCCTGCTTTTTAAAGCTGCTTGAGCAGGAAAAGATTAGTTAGTGCCTCCTTTACTCTGTGCAGTATCAATATCCAAGAATCCAGACCTTTGGCTGTCAGTATGATGGGACAACATGAGAAACTTCACAGCTTGAAAAGGGTTGAGATGTGCAAGGACACTGAGCTCAGCTAGAGGTGGCAGCCCAGGAAGGGAGACAATCCTACTCAATCTGAGAAAAAAGAGAAGGAGGGAAGTAAAGAAAGGGAGAAGTCACGAGCATCACTGCTGTGGTTTCACTGAGAGGAAGCAAGGGTGGTGAGGGCATGACCAGCTGTGCAACAGAGAAGAGAAAAACTACAGAAGACTAGAACTGGGTCACAGACAAGTGAAACTATGCAATGTAGCAGAATTCATGAGTGGGGCAGGCAGCCAGGAATGTGGGAACACAACAGAAGGAGGGAACAGACATGGGAAGAAAGCGGTGTCATGAGAAATTGAAGGAGAAGAATGATCTGAGACACAAATGAAAAACTCAGTGCTTAGAAAAAAATGAGGAAAAATAAATCACAAACTAATTAAAAATTTTAAATCATTTTAAATCATTTTATTAATCTCTTGAGCCGGAAGACATCACATACTGACTTGTGTCCCAGTTCCCTTGTTTGCTCCTTTGTAACCACTGGGGGTTACATTACTTGGACCACTGAACCATGCTCCTGTGTCCAGCATGAGGTGAGGGACATTCCTGAGAGCAAGGGGACAGAGGACTGCTAGCACAGTGTGGGTGGCGGGGCAGACAGGAGCCACGCCACCACAGAGCTCTTCACCCTCCCGTGCCACCATTACATCGACCTAGTGGAGGGGCACGTACAGATGTGGGATCAAGCACTGCTATTACGGGAGAGCTGCTGCCTTCCTCACCAGCTGCCAGCACTGCCAGCTCAGGTTGCTTGAGGAAACCTCATAGGCTATAGCTATCCCATTAAATTAGTCATTCCCAAGTAGCTTCCCGGGGATGAGGTCACCTTCCAAGGCAAGACTGAAATGGGTGGCTACATGCAAATTGCCTGATGGGGACATGTCCTGACCCTCCAACTCCTGAAAACAGGCCTGGGAACCCACTGGGAGAAAGCTGTCTGGCAGGGGTCTAATTCAGGCCAGGGACTGCTCCAGCAGCTTGACAGTGTCAGCAGACAGACTCTCCTTGGGGCTTGGCAGTGCTCTTTGCTAATAGAGACAAACCTGTAACTTAACATAATACTGCAGGTGGTCAGAGAAAACCTATTATTTTTTCATCTCCCTTCATTTGTCTTGACTACTCCAGAAAATCGGAAAAAAATAGAATGTTTGTCATGGCAGGAAAACTCCAGAACCTAAAATAAATGGCTTTTGAGATAGGGCTGATAAAGAAAAACCTTAGGTTCAGAAAGATATAGCCTACAAGTGACAGCAGAGATACAAAGGGAAACTTAAATTTGACAGATAAAAAATCCAGCAGCAAGGGATAGCTTTAAACAATTTGTGCTCAGAAAGAATCTTCAGGCACATTTACTTGCTGTTTTCCATGAAGGAAACCATTATTGTTATAAAAACTACTGCACATTTTTCTGATTATGTTGTTTCGTTAGATGAGAACCAATGTTGCGTGACAGTGCTTCGGCAGTAGTACTAGAGCACTAGAGCACCCACTGTAGTTTAAATTAAAGCTTTCCAAACTCATTAAACAAAGTATACATGGACCATTAAAATAAAAAGGGCATTTGAAAAATTCACAGGGTGTAAAGTGTTCCTTTTTAAAACGTTCCTATCAGCTAGGGTTACCTGCTTTCAAATAAATGGAGAAGTGTGAAAAGCAGGTAACTGCGACCTAAAGAAACTAAACTGGGAAATGTTTTGGCAGTTGATTGGAATAAGTCCTTTGCATCAAGCAGCTGATGATTTCAGACCTGCCTTGTATGTTTTGCACTACTTTCACAGTAAGGTGAACTGTTACCATGTTTTCTTTTACTGCTGTTACCACCCCTTTCTTCAAAGGCAAGAACACAGTTGAAGTATTTACAGTTTGATGTTTACCATTTAAACGATGGGTAAGAAAACAAGAGCAGTAACAGATGGGCTTCTTTTAACTGAATTTAAGTTATTTAGAGGTATTTCTGGGTAAAAAAAAAAAAAAAAACAACACACACACACACCAAAAAACAAACACAATATGCCTTCCTTCTACATATTATTCATCTGAGATTTAACATCTACATTTGCTGAAATAAAAGTGAACTGGAGTCCAGTTTTTAAAGTATACGATTGATACAATTTAGTGCCCCATTTTTAACCTGCAAAGCTGTTGAAGGAGCTGTTTTAGCTGCCAAGAGCCCTTAAATACTTCTTTATCCTTTCACTGGGATTTTGTTGCTGACTACTTTCAAAGCTAAAAACCTGCCTTGTATGTTTGATCTTCCTCACCATCACCCCAAGTGAAAAAACTGTCTTAAAGTCTTTATTCTACCAGGAATAAACACTTTTGAAAACTAACTAGGAATCTCCTTAAAGGCAACAATATACATACAGCTTATTTTCCAGTACAGTTTTAGGGGGACACTCTTCCACCTGAATTATCATTATATAAGGTCTTGCACAAAGACCACTGAGTCCATTTGCCTCTAGGAAATAAACCAGTGACAGATACCAGCACTTCTCATTAGTCAAGCCAGCAACAACCAAAAAAAACCCATACAAACCCTGTTGTGACAAAAAAAAAGGATATCCCCAAAAATCAGATACAAGAACACCACGAACCCAAGCAGCTCCCAAGAGCAGATGCACCAGCCCTAGAAATAAAAAAACTAAAATGTTTTCTTTCTCTACAAAAAACTCATGTGTCATGATGTGCTGGTTGTGGCTGGGATAGAGCTGATTTTCTTCACGGTAGCTGCTACCAGACTGTCTTTTGGATTTGTGCTGGAAAAAATAAAGTGTTGGTAATTCAGGGATGTTTTGGTTACTGCCAAGCAGGGCTTAGACAGGGTCAAGGCCTTTTCTGCCTCTTATTCCACCTCACCAGCGAGTGGGCTGGGGGTGCACATGGAGTCAGGAGGGGACACAGTGGGGACAGCTGACCAAAGGGATATCCCAGACCATGTGATGTCATGCTCAGCGTATAAAGCTGGAGGAAGGAGGAGGAAGAAGGGGGGGATGGGGTTTGTCTTCCCAAGTCACTGTTATGTGTCCCTGCTCTCCTGAAAATGGCTGAATAACTGCCTGCCCCTGGGAAGCGGTGACTTTAATTTCTTGCTTTTCTTTGCTTGCATGATTAACATGCTCTTGCTTTTCCTATCAAACTGTCTTTATCTCAACCCACAAATTTTCTCATTTTTACTCTTCAAATGCTCCCCCATTCTGCTGCTGGGGAATGCATGAGGGGCTGACTGGAGGCTAAACCATGACAAAAAAAATATTAAATTCTACAGCTTAAAGGAGGTTTTTGGGTTTTGTTGTTTGGAGTTTTTTTAAATCATAGCTTCTGAAAAAACATCAGCACTGATTTGCTTCACAAATAAGCATCTTCTAGCTCAATAGACTTGTATACTTAACTATCCTTTGCCTAAATTGAAAGCATTCACATTCAGTTACTGTGTAGCAGAGCCTGTACAAGCAGCAAGTTAAGATCATCATCAGAATCAATTTTCCTCTGACATCAATATGTGTAATTCCCATTACAGAATAGAAACTGTCTAGAAGAGAAGTTCTAGTTGTCCATGCCGCACTTTAATATGCAATTGTAGAACAGTTTTTTGGGGGGTGGATTTTTTTTTTATTTGCTTTTGGTGTTTGTATGCTCTACACTGTGTTGAAACCATAGAGATGAAAATCCTCCTTGAGCTGGAAAATTGTGAAAGCTGTCTTCAGCCATTGTGAGGTCCAGAAGCGCTCCTTGATTGCTCCATACACATTCATCTCTGGCTTTTCTGAGGAACCTGCCAACGAGAGTTAGCTTACTGCCTGCCTTTTACTGTATTAAAACACTCATCACCAGGGTGTTTCATGCTTTAATCATCTTTCTATAAAGGAATTTGAAGGTGTTTTAGAGCAGTTGCCCTCTCAGATCAGAGCTGAAGCCTGATCTGGCCTCTCATCTTATGTCCAATAGCAGTATGAACCAATACTTCATAGGATGATGTTAAGAGTAATGCAGAGACTATACAAGGAACAAACATTCCCCTCATATATGACTCCACAGCCTCAGATCCGGCCATTACAGACCAAATGAGCTCTTACATGTAAGGGTTTAACTTTATGTCCAAGTACATCATAAATTACTACAGTTTATATGCATGACCTGTTTTCTTTTTAACTTCCTGGCCAGTTTCAAGCAACTATGATGGAAACATTGAATTCCCACGAGTTTTGTGAAAGCTGGTGATCAGGGACTAGAGCTAAGGAAAGCCTGGAAAGTAGCTTTAACTTCATATGACAACCAAGTCTTCATGGGAAAATTTTTCTTTAATGATGAGAAAGCTACAACTGCAATAAGTATTCTACGATACATCAAGGAATTAATCTCTTCATCACGGTTTCTCACCCATGGTGACTGTCCATTGCCTAATGAGGTGCTACTGTGACTGATGTTTCCACAGCAATTCCAGCATCACTAAGGATTCTCCTCTGTGTGGCTTCTTTGTACATAGGGGCTTGGTACAACTCAGTCAAAAAAGTAAACTAATCATGAGAGACAAATCCAAAAGAAACCAAGCTTCAGTAGTTCTGATAGTTTTGTGACCACTAGCATAATTCTGTGGTCTCGAAACCCATAAAAATTCTACTAATTTTTGATGTACAGTGTTTCATGGACATTTAATCAATAAATGCAACAGTTCTTTATGTGAAAAAGATTTACTCTTTTTCCTGAATCAACATTTGATCTTAAAGACTGTCCCATTGCTTTCATGGTAGAATGTAGGGTGATTGGAGCTCCCAGCGCTCATAAGAAAATTCTCTAAAATTGATTGAGCATGGTGGAAGCGTACCAGATAGTTCAGAGAGAGCTTCTTCCTACCCTTCTTTTTGCTGATACTCTTATTTGGACATGATAACATGTGCTGTATACAAGAAAAATGCTATAAATACTCATAAAACTGCATAAGAACTCATATTTATGTGCGTGAGACTTGTTTGTGTTCTAGCTCCAGTTTTAAGGACCAATAACTCAAACATAGGGCAAGTAGGGAAGCAGAAGCATGGGGATGTCCATCAACCTGGCAACAGAACATAAATAACACCAGTCACAAATCTCTGGTAAGAACCAAAATTACAAAACACTGAGAAGTTCTAATTACTAATGTTCTTTAGCTACCTTCCACTGCCAATTCTGTGGATGCTAAAAAGCCAACTGTCCTTCAATGAAAGCAAACTTCAATTGTATTGCTCTTGAAGATTAAATTATTCCCAGTGCCACAGATAAACTTTCTCCTGAAAGATTGGTTTTACCATTCTAATACTGGTATGTGATGTACATACATGGTTACTTTTACTGAGGAGACTATCCTAGTACCTGGATTCGACCTCCAGTCATGCTTGATATCAATTAAATATTTCCAGATGCCTGAACAGAGTCTAAAAGAGTACCCATGCAATTAATGAGTACCATGGATTCTCATCAGTGCATGTGAAAATGGGTCAGCAACATTTTAGAGTGTGCAAATGTAAAAGATGATGTCTCAGGATGCCTTCCAGCTCTCTTCTTCTAAGTCTACAGCATATACCATTGAGATAAAGCCTGTGTTGAGCAGTATCTGTTTCTAACATACTGCAGACCATTTCCCCACCTTCTCTGAAATGTTTTGTTGGGTCCTGAAGTTAACTTCCTCATCATCCCTCCAAGTTTTATTTCTGTCCAGCCACTCAGACTTCTTTCAGTCTTCTCACCTAATTATTCTCCTTAGACTCTTTCCTCTAACGTCAGTTTCCTGCCTTCTCTTCTGTATTTCCACTTAACTTTAAACCATGCTTGCAGTCATACTGTACTGATTATTTCCCTAAATTACGTATGAAAACAAGTGATAAGTACCATCCTAAGACACAGCTGAAGCTGTCGAGGATTCTCTTGAACACTTAGCTATGAAAGATCTTCAACTCTGCTAAGAGATTTTGTTTTACTCACTCCATCAACTGTGGCTTAAGATCATGCTCAAAGACACTCTGAACACTAACAGTTAACCAGTGCAAGTGGCTCAGTTCTACGTTTTTCAGCCTTAGCGTGCCAGATCTTTTTTATGTTATCCCCATACAATTCCCAGCAGCCAGGGCCAGAGTCTGTGTAATGATGTGTGTCACTGAGAGCACTCTCCTTCAATCTGCAGTGCCGAGCCATGCCAGCAGCCAGTCTGCTAAATGATCGGTCAGTAGCAAGAATAAAAGAGGTTAAGCTGTGTAAATAAGAAGCATTCATGTAGCTGGGAATGAAGGCATTAGTCATTGTGCTGACAAAATATCCTGACTACAAAAAGGACCATAGTATGCACAGATCAAGGATCTGCTTATCACTGCTATCAAATAAGAGGATTATATATTGCATTAACCAGAGATGTTTTCATACGCCCTGCTCTCCATATGCCAGGCAATTTTCACTGGCCTCTCAGAAGAGACCACTCAAAATGAACTCTTATAAACCAATGAAGAACCAAACTACTCAATCCATGGAAATTTTAATGGAACTTGTAAGCATGTGAAAACTGTATTCCCAGTCAAGTCACACCGCCTTTTGAAGGCAATGAGAAAAAGCAGATGAAGAAAAAAATAAAAGACAGGAAAAAGAAATCATAGAATGTTAAGGTGTTGGAATGGACCTTAAAGATCACCTAGGCCCAACATCCGCCACCATGGGCAGGGACCCCTCCCAAAGGCAGGACACAAAATGCCTCTGAAGCAGTGCCTGCAAGACCCAAGAAGAATTTCTGTTCTCACTGATGAGGGCAGGATGAACCGATGGAGACCCATGATAACACCTTTCAGAGGATTTAGAAGAGAAGGATAGCTGTGGGATTCCCAACAACCTACTCTAAACATGAAAGCTGAGCAAGAGCCATCAGACCCTAGCAGAACCAGATCTATAGCCTGATTCATCCAAATGTCTAGTGAAGCCAACAAGACTGTTGACAAGCCTAGGTTCTCAGAGGAATGTCATGCTGCATTATTATTTTGTGATTTAAAGCCCCTCTTAAGCCAGTGCATATTAAAACAGACAATTTTGAAGTGTCAAATAAAAGACCCCGGCCCAGCAAACTGGATGTCCATAACTGGCCATTCACTTAAGAGCTGGACTTCATTGTTCTTGTGGGTCCCTTCCAACTCAGAAGATTCTCTGAGTGTGAACACTGTATAAATCAGGTGTCATTCTGTGATAGAGTTGCTGGAGCTGACTCAGTGCTAAACCAGATGAGACATCCAAGCCCCAAGTAGTTTTCTTGCTTATTCTTGACCAATATTCTGTTGTGATATACTTAACCATGGAAGCCTAAAATGCTGAAGTGAATCCATGGAGTTCACTTTATAAACTGTCCATATTTGAGAAGAGATTCTTCATTTCCAGGAAAGGCTTGCATCAAAGGGCAGAAAACTGAAATCTTTAACATTCTTGCTACTGATTTTCTTTATAATTAGAAGAAAAAAAGCCCAACCCCTCCCACAAGACTAGAACTAACCCACCACTATTGACTAAGCACAAAACTCCTTACAGTAAATTACATTACAACAAAACTATTTTTACCAGCATCCCAGTTCAGCTTCACCAGTCCCCAGTGTGTGGAGATAAAAATCAGTGAAATGTAAAAAACATAATACGCTGCTAGAGGCGCTGACAAGTGGTTCACGAGTGAGGCATCAAACCAGCCAAGGATCAGATAAAGATGTGCAGGGCATTCAGGGCTGAGGATAAGCACTTTCTACTGTCTCAGCCATAGATGAGAGGCAGCAAACGGGTTCAGCACAGAAGATGGTGCAGCAGAGAAGGTCAGCCAGGAGGGTGGCTGATGTACACAGCTGTGATAGGAAAAGCACTTGCATCAGAAATGGGGCACTGAATATCTAAGGGGTGTTACAGGAAAAGTGACAGGATTTCAAATAAAATGATGTGTAGGTAACTCCCTGCTGTGAGAATGGGAAGCAAGTCGTCAACTGTGCTCTTTGCACAGAAAAATGTGCAGGGGAAAAAAAAAAAGGAGAATATCTATTTTAGCTACATGCCTGAAATACCAATGAGGCATTCACAGAGAGAAAACAGAGATGCAATAAGGTGCAGAATGGCATGGCAGGACATCAGGCAGATAGTCTTGGAAAGAGCTGACCTAGCAGTGGTAACTGCAACTGTGAAAGGTTGTAAAACCAGGTCAGTCCCATCCAGGAGCTAAAAAAAATCCCCCACTCAGGCATGGGGATGAGAGGATGAATTTATAAAGTAATGGCTGGGCAAAAACATCAGCATGTTTCCAAATAAAATGTTTTTCATGTGAAGTGCAGTGTCAACAGCAGGAACATAAACCCAAGAGTATTCTTTTTTTTTTTTCCAGAAAAAAAAGCTGAAAAAGTCGAGGAAGAAAATGTGTTAGGTGTGGCAAAGTTTGAAGAGGCCCATCAATAGTGGTAAAAAGTGCAGCAGAGTCATTTTTCTGAGCGCTGCTTCCTTCTTCATTTCTTTATCAATAGATAAGCATTCCCTCTTGCCTTTATCCAGACTTGCATGGTGGTGATACCACCTCACATAATTGCAGGTCAGTGGAGCAATAACAAAATTTTCTCCTAACTGAACCAAAACATTGTTTTCAAAGCATGTCAGTATGAATCAATACACAGTTCATTATAATTTATGCTGTGTTCTCTTCTAGTTAGGAGATGAGTCTTTTGGCAATATGGTATTTCCTAACCCTCAGCATACTCTTCTTGCCTTTTGCCCAGGTGAAGGAAGGTGGGAAATCAAAAAACCAACAGATCCAGAAGATTTTTACTGATGGTAAAAGTAACTGAGATGAGTAGGGGAGTCAAGCCGGGAATTTATAGCATGGATTAATTGAGGGAGACCAGAAGAGAGACTTAGGAAAGAAAAATCTGGTTGCTGACCTTGAGGGTGCAGAAGGTGGTGACAGTCAACACCTATTTTCTCTCATTGTCACAGCAAGTTTAATCTCAAGCAGGGTGCAAACAATAGTTTGTTCCCATTTGGGATCAGGTTTGGTACTGGAAGAGTGCAAGCTCTTTCATCTAGTCATCTAAACTTTCTTCTACCTTTTCATCATCACTTACAGTATAAGCAAAGCAATCCTTTTCATATCCTTTAGAGTTTCATCTTCACTGAACACTATCAGTTGCCCCCAGAGTTCTAATTTATATCCTATTACAGTACTGCATGGGAATTAAATTAGCAGATGCCAAGCCAATTGCCCAGAGAATTTTGACAACGTAGTCTTTGAAATTTACTAAGAGTGGAACATGTATTCACTGCAAAAATAGAATGATGTGGGTTTCTCTAAAAACTGTGGCAGGTTCACAATTTTGTATGTTCTAGTCTAAGCTAGAAGTAGCATAAACCCCTAAATATATGAAATATTTATATTATCTTTTGTGAGTGAAAACTGAGAAAAATACACATTCTAAAGCCAGCTATATACATAAATTCAGGCCTCCTCTGTTCAGAAAATCCCTAAGAGATAAATATCTAACAAATACATTCTTTATGAGAATTTAGGATAAAGATTGTACTTTTTTTCCGTTGTTTTTAAACAAAGGCTTTTGGTATATTCTTGATCTTTACTCATATTCAAAACTGGAACAATTATTTACTTTTTTTTCTGCTTTTTATGGAACCAGCATGCAAAGCATGCTTTTGACTCCATAGAAACAGCATTTTAATGTCAGTCAAATTAATAAAGCCTCAAAATTTACAGGAACCAATTTTAAACAGCATCAGAGGCAGACAGAAGAACGCTTTTACAAATCAGAAAATGGAGGACAGACTCCAAGCTTCCTACACTCATTTTTCTGAATGGTTTATTATGTCAGCAAAGACCTCCTCTTCCTTAAGAATTAAACTCACCTGAGCAAGAAGTAGCCTCAATCTCTCCTCTAGAGACACCTTTATACATGGTAACTGTTCATACCCTGAATAACATTTGGGCAGACAAAAGGCTTACTGTAAGTTTCTGGCAAGTTTTTCTTTTTCAAAAAGTCAAAATTAATAGGAAGGATTTTATCCCAGTATTCAGTAATGTAATAAGAACAAAGCATTGTAGGAAAAATAAATTAAACCTTTGCCTTACAGGAGGAAAAGTAAGACCATTGCTGATGTTTCTGGGAAACCTCCTTGCTACTGTAGTGACAGATCCCAACAGTGGAGCACAGACAAATATGTAACTGCAGCTCCAATGTAAACAGATGACATCTGACAGTAGGTAAGTGAATTCTAGAAAAATATAAATGCCAGGCTACAATCCTATGTACTTCCAGCAGGAAAAATAACTGTGTCTGCATTTATTTACCTGTAAGAGTAAATAAAATAAATAAGAGTAGCACCCCTTTTGTATTGAAAAACCCTGCAATTAAAAAATGATGAGTCACTCCTCCAAATCTTCATCATTAAAAATAAATTACAACATATTTATTTGTCAATTGTTAATTCAGACTTCAAGAACTCTTGCATTGCTTTTTCTAGCTTTTTCCCCTCAAACTGTAGGTATTAGAAAAAGCCTATACACATATGTATAAATAACATGCATGCAAATGAGACATTAAAAAGATCAGGAAATATCAGGAGACCTGCAAGAAAAATTAGTAGGACTGTAATGAATATCATTATAATCTACTAGCAAAAAAACCCCAAAACAAACAGAAAGCAAGGAAGACTGTTTCAGTCTTGATCCTTACAGCATGCACAAGTTATATCAAGCTCTTCATGAGCACAGACTAGATAACGTCCAATTTGGGGAAGAATTGAACCCACAGGCCCAAAAAACTCTAACTAGATCCCAAACCCACAGAGTAACACACCTCCATGTCACTCTGTCTGCATCTTTCTCACTGATAAAGAAACCCAGATGCTGCGCCAGCAAAGGACACCTTTGGATCCCAACATCCTTGAACACGATGAGAAAGGGTGACCCTTTATCCTATACCTCATGTCCAATGAAGCAGCCACAGGCACAGTATGCAGAGAACAGGCATGCATGGAGAGAAAACTGAGAAAGTCTGCAGTCCTACAGAATGCAATACTGAATTTTGAATGGCTGAAGTGCTACCAGCATTCAGATCAGCGAAATATAGGGATGCTCATGTCTTAGTGTTAGCGACTCGCTGGTGGCAACCAGAGCTCTGAATGAGATACAGCACTGCCTCAAAAATGCACACCTTAGCACGTACCACGCCATTGATTCATTCTCTAGAACTATCATATGTATTTCCAGACAGTGCTTTGAACTTGTATCCGCAAGATCGATAGTGCTGCCTTTTATGGATCTGAACTCTCCGGACTCTCAGTTACTAGTTCAGCATATATGAAAGACTAGCAGGATATAAAGGGATTGCATTCAGCTCAATGTGTTAAGACACTAGAAAAATCAAACAAGCAGGTCTTTGGCTCCAAATTACTTCAAAGGTCAAGATGAAAACCGAGCAAGTTACCTGCCATAACATCTTCTGAGCAGTATTAATATTTTCTTAGCAGTTTGATGCCAAACACAATCCCAGCCTGCAACAATGTTAACAGTATTACCAGTAGATCGTCTGACTTTCTAGAGTGACCTGTCAATCTACTCACCAGCAGGTGATTTTTCCTTATCTAACATTAAATTGGGATTTGTACTTACCAAAATATGTAAGCTTCAAAGGAGCAGAATGTTGTTATGGCACAGACTGCCTACTGCAGCCTACCTCCCTGCTCTGTGGCTGCCACAGCAGCTTCACAAAGTGGTGGTTCCTGTCTCTCCATCTGAGAAGATTTAGGACTAGAGAAAAGGAGGTTTGCTTCCAGGTAGAAAGTCTGACATTCATTTGTAGCCAGCTAAGCTTGCACTGAGGCTGTAAGCAGAATAATTCAAAAGTCAGTACCACTGACCCTGTGCGCCCAAATACTCTGGTGATCACCATATTTCACAAATTTTTGCTGGAAAAAAATGCACATGGAGCAATAACTGTATTGCACAAGGCACTGTGGGTGCCTGAGGAGACCCTGAGCCGAGTGCTGGGTAGTGCCGAACAGCTCTCTGCATAGAGGACGGCACACAGAGCAGGGCAAGTAAATCCCTCCCTGACACATACCCGCCTCTTGTTCAGCACTCTGGGCACAGTCTAAGGAGCCTCCGCACATTTTCAAGTGGCAACGTAATTCTGAGACTTCACAAGACTTTTGTTTCATCTCAAAAGCCTTTGAGAGCCTATAGACGTGATGCTAAAGGAATAGAACTAGGATGAAACTTAAAGAGAAACAGAAACTGCAGCATTGCAGCTTATATCGGACAAGAGCAGAATATAGGCAAGTCATGGAGGCATCAACATAAGCGCCACCTTCCCCTTGCCACATCTGATTCACAATTTCATTAAAACCCCAAAGCTACTTTTGGAAGAATTCATAAAAATTCTCCTCAAAAACTTAACCTGATGGGAATCCTAAATACATTTCTCTGTGGCTCAACATGTGATCATAAACTCAGATCAATCGCCTTCTGGATAATTAAAGTCAAAAGTCAACAAAAACACGAGTGTTTCATTTTTATGGTCGCTGCCTTTGGACTGTTTTGGGGCTGCATGTGGCCCCAGCTGAGAACATCTTCTCAAATGTGCACTTTCGTCTGGTAGGCATCCAATCTCAGACAACCTGAAGTATTGTGGATGTTCTAGTATCTATATACAGGTGAAACAGACATTATATGGATGGTATGCTGGAATACATGAATAATGTTTGTGTATTTTGTCCCTCTTTGAGACAGTAAGTTACATAAGCAGCAGTTTCAATGATTCAGGCAGGCAGCTAGAAAGAAATTGAGGTCTGTTCTTTCTTTTTAAAATGTATACTTGTAAATTAAGAAGCATTTCAAGATTAGGCATCTGTCCAATTCTTTTTATCATTTAGTGTATTATGCTAATGAGGATGCTGTTTCTTTAATTATATCATTTGAAGAAAAAATTGCATTCAGTCCCTTGATCTTCTTTAAAACCATTCCCATGCTTGATTCCCCTATAGGCTTTTAATCATGCTGCCTCATTGTGAAACACCACATTTGAGCAAAACTCTTCTCAAAACTGGTTCACTGAAAAAGTTTAAATTGTATTCTCTCAATGGAGCTATACCCTCTACCACCTGGCAGCTTTAGGAGGAAGAGCTATAAGATTCAAACTAGCACTAGCTAGAACGAAGAGTAATGCTGACACTTAATATACTGTGTGTGTAACATACTAAATGCTGGGACTTGTTAGACAGGGGTAGAGAAATAACTGAAGCGAGCTATAAAATAATACCTTTCCATGACACTTCACCGTTGAAGTCAGTAAACCCTATTTTAAAAAAGCACATATCATCAGCTGTTAAACTTCACTATGCAAAATTACCCACGTATGATGTTCACGGGTATTTGTTATTAGTCAAATGCTTCACTGTGGCTTTTTTGTATGTTTTAGCACACGCACTACTGTAACTAAAGCAAAAGTATGTTCCAGTTATGGTATACCCATTTAGAGTTTAACTGCAGTATTTGTTAACATGTTGTGCTTTCATCCTACACTGAAAGATAGACTGGATTTTGTTGGAACTAAGAACCAAATTGCACTAACATCTTGAAGCAAAGTATTTGCAAACAAATATTCTGACACCTCATTTATCTGTTTTGCCATAAAATTGGCTTATACATGATTAATTATGAAAAATAAGCACAGCATGCTTTCATCCACTTTTACTTTGAAATCCAGGTCAAACTTTGTTTTGAAATTCAGAAAAACAATATGAATAATATAATTAACATATCAGAAGATTCTTTGCAAGTAACTTTATTGAAGCAGGCTAAACCAGGAGCTTATGAAGTTGTTGCTATTCTGTCACTGCAGACAAATCATTTCTTAACCCTTGTTTATATACTTCACTTTATTTGACTAATCCTTTGTACTGAAAGGATGTTTGGAGTACTCATCCTCATACTAAGCCATACAATGCTGAATGAAAACAGTGTTCTTGTCCCGAAACATCTACAAGCTAATTCCTGCTCTGTGGACTTGTTTCCAGCTAGGATGCTGCTCCTTAGAAACAAGACAGTAACAGTGTGATTATAGATGGGAAACCAGAAACTTGAGATATAGAATCATAAACTCATTTAGGTGGGAAAATACCCTTAAGATCATTGAGTCCAACCATTAACCTATGTCCACTAAATCATGTCCCTGAGTGCCACACCTGCACATCTTTTAAATACCTCCACGTGTGGTGACCACCACTTCCCTGGGCAGCCTGTTCCAATGCTTGACAACTCTTTCTGGGAAGCAGCTTTTCCTAATATCCAATCTAAACCTCCCTTGGCACAACTTGAGGCCATTTCCTCTTGTCCTATTGCTTGTTACCTGGGAGAACTTGCACCTGGCTACACCCTCCTTTCAGGCAGTTGTAGAGAACTATAAGTTTTCCCCTGAGCCTTCTTTTCTCCAGGCTAAGAAACCCCAGACCTTTTAGCTGCTCCTCATAGGACTTGTGCTCGACCCCTTCCCCAGCTCCACTGCCCTTTTCTGGACACACTCCAGCCCCTCAATGTCCTTCGTGTAGTGAGGGGCCCAAAACTGAACACAGGATTTGAGGTGCTGCCTCACCAGTGCTGAGTAAGGCTTTCCATAACCCACCTGAATACATACAGTGAGTCATTCTACAGGTTCTCCACTCACAGCACTTAGTTGTCAAAACACCTTTGTGATGACATATTTCAGTATTATACTGCGCTTTTCTCAGGCATCTGCATATGATCACCTCATGTGAACCATCCTCTATGTGTACAGCTCCTTACAGACCCTCCCCAAGTCTAGATGTGAGAGTCATTTCTGGCAACAGAGCAAGATCACACATGGACCAGGCACTTGCTTCAATTAGTAAGAATTTAATTCTAGGTGCATGCTGTTTCCACTAATAAAAACTTATCTGGTTGTCTCAGTAACAGCCATTTCTCATGACTCTACTTTTAAGACTTTCACAAAGAATGAGAAAAGAGAAGGTTTATCAGCTTTTGACCTCAGCTGCTTTCTAGAGCCAGTCCCAAAGCCAACTGCAGCTTCAACTCCAGCTCAGGAAGTTTGCCTTGTCTGCATAGCAGCCAAGCAGCGACCACTGGCTTGCAAAAGGCCACATGGACTGGGAGCTGCCAACTGAAGAGGTCCAACCAGCAAACAAGAGCCTTCCCACGTCAAAACGAATGGCCAAAATACTTGTGATTGGTGTATTGCAGAGCCAGAAATAGAAAGCAATGCTTTCACTACACTGCTGGTTATTTGAATAGCTTCTCTTTTAAAAGGGCAAACAGTTCACTCTCCTGAAAGCTTGCTGGCAATGGCTGGGCTCCATTTCAGTAAATATTAGAATTGCCTTTTTCAAAAAAGAAGCTCAATTCTTTTAAAGGTTAAGAAGGTAACAGACAAACACACGATTAAAAAAAAGGCACTGTAGTTATTTATGAGAAACAGGAGGGGAAGATAAAGCCAAGGATACCACATGTGCAAGAAGAAAAGCAGAATCTGGAATATTGACAAATGACAAGCTGAGAGAGAGGCTGAGGTCTGCTAGAAATCCATCAAGTTAGGTATTCCTCAAGCATGTATCCTCAAAGGTATGTGTTGTGGGTTGACAGGTTTCTAGGTAAATTTCACCCTGCCAGGTCCTGTGGACATGGCAGGGTGTTGTGGGGCAAAGACATTTCACGTACGCCCTCTGCGAGATACAGTATTTAGGGAGCCGGACACTTGGAACTTCCTCTTTGGCTTCCGGCGTTCCAACAGGTAACAGGGGGCAGAGAGGGGGTTTTTTGCCAGGCTAGGCCTTAGGGCTGGCCTGGCTGGCCCTCTCCCCTCTCCTCCAGCTCCCCAAGGGCCAGGCCTGGCCCCCTTTTACCATCTGCCGGGCCAAGCCCCTCCTGGCCTCGGCCAGTGAGCCCGGCCCAGCCCCTGCCGCTCTGGGCACAGGCTGGGTCAGGCCTCCACCTCTGGCCACCTCCAGCAGCCCCCCT